>PVJX010004910.1:0-89895 GCA_004027295.1 Dolichotis patagonum
GGAAATCTGTCCATACATTACAGACCCAAAGAATCTATCTGAGTGCCTGGTCCCATGTCAATGTCCTCCATGAGTCCAGCTGAAAACCTAGAGCGCATGACAATGTCTCTACAAGACTAATGAAGGCTTAGAATGTTGCATATTGATTAGATCTGCAACCTGCCAAACAATTGGACAGCAAAGGCTTAAATAAATGAGACAACTGATATGAATTCAGGGCTCCAGGAGAATCAAAATCCTCTAGCAGAATTTCAGATACTGTCAGAGGCTGAGACAAAGAACATCTCGGGGCAGCCCATATTTATTTGGTTGTCAAATAAAGGGTCAGAGTGGAAAACATGGAAAACCAAAAGGATTTTGGGAGTGGTTCCAGGGCTTTTCCAAGTGAGAGACCATATTAATTTAGGAGTGCTACCTTAGCAGAAACTCTCCAGGTTGACTTTCACTACAGGAGTGAAATGCCTGCAGCTGCTGCTTGTAGATAATTGAGGTGGGTGTCAGGTGTCCTCAGCCATGACCTTATCCTGTCCTTTGAGACATCATGGCATCATAGGCTGTTACAGGCCTCAACCAGGACCAGTGACCCACAGAGCCTCACTTACTATGAATCTGCTGCCTTTCTCTGAACAGGAGAGGTAGGCCTTGGATAGACTCACAACTACACAGACAAAGCCAATTGGTTAATTTTAAATCCCTCTCAGAGGTGCTTCAGAGTGTCTCCATCACTAAAGCCCAAGACAATGTCTCATGCAGGTCTGTTTCATAGATCTGTGCTGGGAAATCAGTGGTGGAACCTAGAATATCTGTACCTGTTGGATGAAGGTTTTGTGGCAGCAGGCTGAGTGTTCTGCACTGGAGCCAGGAAGCAACACTCAAAGTAAAAGCACCCCAGCCATTCTGACTGACGTGAGGTACTTAGCCCCTCTGATCATCAGAATGGCTGAATCTTCATCAGGAAAGCTGGTGTGATGTGCTTCTCTAGGAGAACCAGTAGCACCTTGTCTTCCTCTTGAGCTCTCCTGTTTACGCCATTGGCAATAATCCTCAGGGAAGACCTCCCCACCCAGCACTACTCTGATTCAGTTTAGCTGGATGTTATGAATTGACCACCAGTTGTCAATGCACCAAAACCAGAAATAAAATTTGAATAGAGTGCATTTGAAAACATGTGACTTCGGTTCAGGGTAAGTCACAGATTCTAGATTTGTATACTGGAAAAAGAAAAAATAAATAGAAATCCTCTTGAATGCATGTCACAATATACTTTCTGATAAATTACAATGAAAATCAAGTTTAGAAAAAAATAAATAACACCTTTCAAAGAACAGAAATGAACTTGGAATTTGATCCTTATTAAAATTCATAAACTCACAATACATGCACACATACATATGTGCAGACACAGTATCACACAAGTGGAAACCAGAATAGAACGCTTTCATAGTAGAATTCTATATCCTAGCCTTTAAAAATGAAGTTGATATGGCACCTAGTGGTCTGTATAATACAGTGATTTAAATTTCTTATATGCTAAATGCCAAGAATGCCTGTCTTGATATTACTATATTCAGCTATTTGTTATCTCTACTCAGCTGTTTCATAATATTTCAAACAGTATATAGTATCAAAACTGAATTTCTGATCTTATTTTCAAAAGTTAACCCATTTTAAGCTTTCTCAGGTATGTCATATATATGTGCTGGATAGCATCTTTGATGTATAGGTATTCCATTTATTAATATTCATATATATGTTTGTATATGGTGATTGATTGTTTTTCTCTTTATATATATGGATATCTGTGTATATGATACAAGTGTAAATATGTATATATGCATCAAGTAATCATCATTCATTGTGCAATTTACTAGATAAATCCTATAAACTGTTAAACACAAAAGCTAAATTCATTTTTTTACTAATCTTAGTGACATCATGTCACTGTTTTCCTAGAGTCATTTAGTGACTTCCCATTTCAAATGCTACAGCTATGCTTGTTTTCCAGCAATGGTTAATGGAAGCTTATGGCCTGTGTGTTTCTTCTTTCTATTTTGTTCCACTCTGACATCATCTTCAAAAACTCTACTCTCACAATTCTCTGTAATTCATATTTTCACTTCCAACTATTTTTCAAATGCAATAAGCATTTCAGAACTTTTAAGAGAATGAGCTTTTATTTAACTTCCAACTTAACTAGA
This sequence comes from Dolichotis patagonum, assembly GCA_004027295.1. NCBI lineage: Eukaryota > Metazoa > Chordata > Mammalia > Rodentia > Caviidae > Dolichotis > Dolichotis patagonum. The sequence continues at coordinate 2,199 of PVJX010004910.1, forward strand.
TAACCTCCAGTAGTCTAAGAGGAGCTAGTTAAATTACAAAACTACTGTGTTAGTTACAAAGATCAGATTATTAGAGAGAGAATTATACCCATAATATCACAGTTCATCAGCTGTTTCTTCAAACCCTATTAATACCGGACAACATAGAAAGTACTAGGTTTTACCCACTTGTGCAATGTATTTTATAGTGGAACACCTCTGAACATTAGAAAGCCAGGGGTATAGCTCAGTAATCGAGCTTATGGTTAGCATGTGTAAGGCCCTGAGTTTGGTCTTTACTATCACAGAACAAGAACAAAAATAAGAACACTATTCTAAACATAGACAAATCCCCTTTTTAAAAATATGGTATATAAACAAACTGCAATTTTTAAACAGATAACAAAACTAATATTATACAAGAAACAAATTTAAATGTTATCTCTCTCTTCCCAGATTGTTGGCATACACACAATGATGAAAATATAATCCAAAATGGATGTCCTTTTGCTTACAAGATGTGCAGAAACATGATTGAACCATGGAGAAATTGTTTTTAAAGTAAGCCCACCATTTTTTAAAAAAGAACTTTGCTTTAGAATAATTCCCTAAAAAATGGAAAAGAAGGAAATGCTCTGGAATCAATATTTTCACTGAAGCATCAATGGAAATAAAAGAGATTTAGATAAAATAATTTGGGACTGTATATTCTTAGTGATAGAAAAATGACAAGACACCAATCCCTTCATGTCTTCCTAAAGTTTCTGTATGCCAAAAGAAATCTCCAGCATAGTGAAAAGAAAACCCACAAACTGGGAAAAAATCCTAGTGCACTGTCCCTCAGATGGAAGACTTTTGTCTAGAACTTATAAAGAATTAAAAAAAAATCAGACCCCTGAAATTCAAAGACCCAATCCAAACATGGGCATCCGAGATGAATACACAGTTCTCAGATGAAGAAATATGAATGGCAAATAAATACATGAAAAAATGTTCATCATCATTAGTCATTAGAGAAATGCAAATTAAAACCACACTGAGATTCCATCTCACCCCAGAAAGAATGGCCAAGATAGAAAACATTACCAACAACGAATGCTGGAGAGGCTGTGGGGAAAAGGAACTCTTCTGCACTGTTGGTGGGAGTGTAGACTGGTGCAAGCACTGTGGAGGTCAGTCTGGAGATTCCTCAAAAAACTGGGATTCAAAGTCCTATTTGACCCAGCTATTCCACTTCTTGGCATATTCCCAGAAGAACTGAAAACATCACACTACAGTGATATATGTGCACCCATGTTTATAGCAGCACAATTTGTAATAGCCAGATCTTGGAAACAACCTAAGTGCCCATCAACTGAGGAATGGATAAAAAAGTTGTGGCATTTTTATACAATGGAGTACTACTCAGCTATAAAGAATGATCGCATTGGGATATTTATAAGTAAATGGATGTAACTTGAAACCATACTCAAGCGAAATAAACCAAACTCACATGTATAAATATACCGTATAGTCTCCCTAGTGTAAGAAATGGTAAGAGTACATAAGATTTTATGGTAATCATGATTCCCCATTACATTGCTTTGAAGCCTTATAATGTTTTAATTCATCAGTTAGAATGGTTTTATTCTGTTTTGTTTGATTTTATTATGTTTGATGGTATGAACAGCTATTTTGAAGAAAACAAGACATTATGGCAGCCATTGCTGATTTAATATCATCTTGCTTTGAAGTCCTACCATGCTTTTGTTCTTCTATTACCATTGATTCTCTCATGTTGTGTCTTATTGGATTTTAATATATGTGATAGTATAAACAAATTTTTTATGGAAAATGAGATATTATAGTAGCTATTGCTCATTTTCTGTTATTTGGTTTAGAATGCCCTGTAATTCTTTCATTCTCTTTAAAGGTTTTATGCTATTTGTTATGTTTGATATTATTGTATGTGAAGCCATGCTCAACTATTACAAAGAAAGAGACATTATGGTAGCTACTGTTAATATCCAGTTGTCTTGTTTTGAAGTGCTGTGTTGCTTATGTTGTTCTATTCTGATCTGTTTTGTTCTGTCCTCTTTTGTTTTATTCTCTTTAAAATAAAAAAAAAGACACCATTCCTTGAAAAGCTTAGAAAGCAGAAGTATATTGCACTTCCACAGGATCAAGCTGATGCTGGCAAAGTGAATGAAGTCTTTGCTACCTAAAAATTCAGGGTTGTACATGTTGACATATATGATGGTGCTCTGAGAGATTGGCATAGATATTTGCTTTGGTTTTTAGTTCTATGGATCAAAGTTGCTTTCCAAGATACAGTGCTAAAAATATATTAAAAACAATGCATTTTCCTTCTTAAAAGTAGCTATTTTAGAAAATCTTAGTTAAATTACAAAATTTCAGGAATATCAGTACAGAAACTCATTAACTGTATGGAACATTGAAATCATACCTTGAAAAAATAATTTGAGAAAGTAAAAAACAGTTCCAAACTTCACCAAACAGAAATCAGAAATTGCTGATGAGAAAAACATTTCCAGAGTTACCAAATTAAAACATTTATATTGTTTAACTCTCAAAAAACTGCAAACATACAAAGAAATATAAAAATTGAAGTAAATATTCACAGGAAATTAAACGATTACAGAAAGCACCCTTGAGGAAGCACAAGCATGTTATTAAAGTAATTGCCTCAGATATGCCTTATATAGTGCTGAAGGGCTTTGTAGAAAGGGCCCAAACAGTTCAGGAAACTAATGTAAAAATTAGATGAAAATATCAACAGAGAAATTATAAGGCAATCTAAAAACTATTATAACTAAACATCTGCTAGGTACAATAATTGAAATAAAAGTCCACTGGAAGTTTATGTGACAGGTCAAAGAAATCATCAGCAAACTGGGTGACAATTAAAGTGATCAAATCTGAGGTTCTAAAAGAAGAAAAGGAATGAAGAAAAATAAATACTACTGTGAGATACCAAAAAGCTTAACAAAAAAACCAAAAAACAACTCAAAAAAGCAGCTCAAAAAAGAAAGACATAAAAATCATGTAAAAATACATTTAACAATAGCAGGAAACCATCTAAATTTTATGAAATACATGAATATGAATTGCTTTCAAATAAATCAAGAAAATTCAAGTAAAAGTGACAGGAGGGTAAGCCCACTGAAAGATATAGCTTATCAAAAGTCCAAAAATAAAAGAGAAAGTAAAATAAATTACTTGTCAATTCCTTGAATGAATGAAGAATGCTCAATGAGATTAGAGGTTGACTTATCACAAGAGATCATTAAGGGGAAAGATCATGGGATAGCACATGTTATTGTTTGCATTTAGATGTCCTCCAATACCTCAAGCAGGTGGAGCTTTTTCAAAAGTGGCTGGATCTAGACTGTGTGAACTGGGATAACTCATGGTGCAATACTAGGATCAAGGGTGAACCTTGAGTATTAAGGACGTGAGTTTACCTGCTTTTCATAGCTAGGATAAGGTACAAGGCATAGGAACAGCCATGGTTGTTTCTTGTTGCTTTTGCTACCTTCTGCCTGCCATGAACTCTTTCTCCTCTGCCGTGCTGCCCTACCTTGGAGCTAGTCGATTATGGACTGAAACCTCTACAAACTGTGAGCTAAACAAAACTTTCCTTCTTTAAAGTTGAGTACCAGGTTTTTTATCTCAGCAATGAGAAAAGTAACTAAGATAGTATGTGTAAATTTCCAAAAGAAAACAAAGAACGAGATAAACTAAACCTCTGAGCCACATATTCAGTATTGGATTAAGATATTCTGTAATGAGACAGGAGAAATGATGACTTTTTAAGGTAAAAGAAAGATGAAGAAAATCAGTGCCAACAGGCTTGCTTTCCAGAATGCTGAATGGATTGATGGCAAGACACTAGGAAGCAATTTAAGTTACACAAAATAATAATATTGATAGAGATAACTACAGAAGTAAGTAGAATCATCTTTGTTAGTATGTCTTTTGTTTGTAGATCCTTTCATATTACTGAAGACAAAAATGCAAAAAAGTAATCACAATTCTATATTAAATAATGCATATCTATATGAACTATATATAATGTTATAACCCATGATTAAAGTACAAAGATTAATGCACAGAAATATTCAAGATCAGTTGTTGAATATTATTAAATCTATATTAATATGACTCAAATAATTTCTCTGAAAGTTCAAATAATACCTGAGCAACCACTTAGATAATAACTTAAATAACATATAAATTCAATGAAAGGAGAAAATCAAAATACTATTATTATAAAAATGTACTATGAAAATAGTGTTGAAGGAAATGAGAAAATATATGGGACATTGAAACAAATAGCTAAGTGACATAGGCATGTCTTTATATTAACATCAGCAGTAAATCCTGATTGCACTGACTTTCAAAATGCAGAGATTAGAGGATTGATTATTTAAAAATTCATAAACTGCATATAACACAAAAATTTGCTTTGGCCAAAAAAAGATTTAAAAAGAGGAAAAGTAAGCATTACAAAGGATGCTTTGTGAAATAGTAACACTACTGTCAAAGTCATAGTGTTGTCATATATAATAGATTAGTCAATAAAAAAGTAACAACACAGAAATAAGAATTTTTTTATTGTTAAATGTTTGATTTACCAAGAAGATATATGAAGCTTAAGCATTCTAAATAATTTCTCAAAATTAATAAAAGGAAAAATTAATAAAATCGAGGCGGAAATTTTTCAGTAATAATTGAAAATAGTTTCAGTGCTAAACATTCAATAATAGAACAAACATTCAAAAATCAATTAAAACTGAAGACTTGAATGATAATAAAAAGAAAAAGAAAATATTAAGAAAATTTCACTTGGCAGCAACAGAGTATATTATCTTTCTATATGCACATGGAATGTTCTGTAAGATGGTTGATACCTTAGACCAGACAACAATATTAATACATTTCAAAGATTATAGAGATATAATTTCTTGATCCCAGAAATGTAATAAAAATCAATAATTAATAAACTAATAAAATTGCTAATATTTAGAGATAAAGTTGAGAGTTTGAAAGATCAATAGGCTAAAAAATATAAATCAAAAGCAAGGAAAAGTAGAACTACTTTGAATAAAAATGAAATAAAACCACATATAGTCAAATTTGTGAGATATAGCAATACAAAGAAAGAAACATATGAGTGATCACTAAATCACTCACTAAATATGAGTGATCACTAAATCACTCACTAAATATGAGTGATCTAAAATAAAAAAATTAGCACCTCCAGAGTAACTAGTTTTCTTAAGCTAAAGTTTAAGAAAATTAAAGAAGTAGTAAAGCTTAGAGGATAAATTATATAACAGAAAAGACAAAATTAATAAAATAAGACTAAATTAACAGAGTCAAAATCATGTTTTTGAAAAGTCACCATAATTTAAAAAAATCTGTATGCTTGATTGGCCAAGAAAAAAGAAATAAAGATTCAATTTGATAATATCAGAAAAGATTTTATATTTTTATTATTTTCCAAAGACAAAATGGATTGTATCACAACATTAAAAACATGATATCAGAATATTATAGCTTTAGTCTTCAGCACATGGAAACCCGCCTTCCAAGCACCATTTATTAACAAGGCTATCTTTCTTCAATTGAAGGATTTTGGCCTCTTTGTGAAAGGTAAGGTAGTTGAGTGCATTTGAATGTGTTTCTGCATCTTCTAATCTGTATTCTATTGAGCATCGGTGCTTTTTTCCTTTGTTTCTTGTTTTAGTTAGTTTGTTCCCAAATCCTATGATGTTTAACTTCAAATCAGGGATTTTGTTGCCCCTTACTTGCTTTTGTTGTCCAGAATTTTTTGTGCTAGTTTAGGTCCCTTCTTCATGATGAAGTTTAGGAACATTTTCTCTGGTCTTGTTCTCTGAGGGACACTAATGCTGTTTTGACTGGAATTGCATTAAATCTGTGTAACAAGTTTGCAAGTATGAACATTTTCACTATGTTGGTTCTTCCTACCCAAGAGGAAAGGATATCCTTCCATTTTTGGTATCTCTTTGATCTTCTTTTTCCAAGTACAGTAGTTCTCAGTGTAGAGATTTTTTTTCTTACCAAGAATTGAAATTATGACCTCATTCTTTCCAGGCAGGCACAATGCTGCTGAGCTATAGCCCCTGAGAGAATTTTTTACTTCTTTTATAAGATTGACTCCAAAGTATTTTATGAACATCATTGTGAAAAAGATTGTTTGCCGAATTTCTCTCTCGGTGAGTTTGTTATTTGTGCACAGGAATGCTATGGATTTCTGAATGTTGACTTTGTATCCCTATGAGACTAAATTATTAAATCTAGAAACCTTTTAGTGGTACTTTTGAGATCTTCACTGTAGACTATCATGTCATCTGCAAATAATGGTAATTTAACTTCAACTTTTCCTATCTTTATTGAATTTATTTCTTTCTCTTGTCTAATTGCTCTGGCTAGTATTTTTAGAAATGTATTGAACAGGAGTGTGATACTAGATATCTTGTCTTGAGCACCAGAGATGAATATTCACTTTTCAAATGAAGAAGTACAAACAACAAATAAGCATATGAAAAAATGTTCAACATCATGGGTCATTTGAGAGATGCTAATTAAAATATTGCTGAGATTCCATGTCACTCCAGAAAGAATGACTACCTTTAAGATATCAACCAATTACAAATACTGTCAATGCTATGTGTAGAAAGGAATATTTCTCCACTGTTGGGTGTGTAGCCAAGTGCACCTGCTCTGGAAATCAGTGTGGCAGTTCTTCAAAAAACTAGAACTAGAGGTAGCATTTGATCCAGGTTATCTCCTTTCTTGGTATCTTCCTCCAAAAAACAGAAGTATCATACCACAGTGATTTATGCACACCCATGTATATAGCACAACCGTTTGCAATGGTTGTATCTTGAAAAACCCCAAATGCCCATCAACGCATGAAAAGATAAAGATGTGGCTTTTTATATGTACAATGGAGTACTACTCAGCCGTAAATAAAGATGAACTTGAGACATTTACAAGTAAATGAATGGATCTTGAGACCACATTCTTAAGTGAAATAAACTAGACACATATGTGGAAATACCATACTGTCTCTCTGGTATGAGAAACTGAAAGTATAACTAAGGACCAAAATGTACAATAGCTAATGTGAAATATGAAGAAATTGTTCAAAAGGAAAGGAGAACAAGGAGAATTGTTCAAAAGGAAAGGGGACAATGAAGGAGAGGAAAAGAACAAAATGGGAAAACAAAGATACAATGGAAACAAAGCTTTGCTAGTAAGGAAGATAAGAGGGATTGAGTAGAGGGAAAGGGAATGGATAAAACAGAGGAATCAAGATTTTCCATATGCAGGTACAGATTTCCTGTGATGAAAGGATCATTACACATCAAAATTTTACAAATAATCTTAAAAATAGGATTTAAGAAGAATATTATAAATACTTTTGTGTCAAATATTAGTAGCCCAGTTGAAATGAATAGATTTCTGGAAATATACAAAATACTAGAGTTTAGAAAACAACTTAATTCTGACTATACTTACAGCAAATATTGAAGGTGAATCAATAATCAAACCCTTTCCAATAAAAAAGCACTTTGGGGCAATTGTCTTTTTGGTTAATTTTATCACACATAATGAAGAATTGGTACCAATTTCTCTAAAGCATTTTCAAATAATTGATGACAAGAAAGGAATGAGTAGTAACAATTCTATGTTGTCAGTATTTTGCAGACATTAAAGAATAACAAAGTGCTTACATGAAAACTATAGGAAATTTCCTTGTCAAGTATAGATGCAAAAATATTAATATATAATAAATGGATCTAAAAACATACTAAATTTTTATATATCATGAAAAAAGGTTTTAATCTAAGAATTCAAAGGTAGTTTCACACAGATATCAATCAATATAATGTAACATATTAGTTAAAACTAATGTAATGCCTATCACAAGCCAAATGAAAAATTTTTGCATAAATAGATGCATGATCCTAAAATTTGTTGGAATCTCAAACAGCTGTTAATATTTTTGATAAATAAAAAAGCAAATTTAGATGTATCCTACCTCAGAAAAATAGGACATTTGGCACCATTTTCCTGAAAAACCCATTTCCTTTCTGAGACATGCCAAGTCAAGGGTAATTCCCAACTGATACCAGGATGTCCCTGTGTTATTTAAGGACGGCACTAACTGGACTCATGATATGATCTGTAGATGCTTCTCTTTCTGTCACATAGGAAATCTCTTGTTCCCTGTAATGCTGGTTATACAACATGACACACAGTATTACACTGAAAAGCTGAAGTAATAGTGTTCCTGATTTTAAAGTAAAACATTTATCTTTTTCTGATTTAATATGGTATTGACAATACACTTGTAATACACTTTTATTAGACTGAGATAATGTCCTTCTATCCCTATTTTCTTCACAGTAATTTTTAAAACTATGAATAGGTGTTAAATTTTATGATTGGATTTTTCTGTATTATTGATATGAACACGTGGTTTTTGTTCTTGTTTCAGTTTATGTGACATACTATATTTATTGAGAGGTGTATATTGACCTATCCCTGAATTCCTTGAAATGAAAGTTACTTGGTCATGAAGTATGATGTTTTTGATGATCTGTTGCATTCTGTTTGAAAAACTCCTGATTTTTTCATCTGTGTTTAATTGATCTGTAGTTCTATGTTCTTGTCTGGTTTTAGAATCAAGCTAATGTTAGGTTCAAGAAATAGCTTCAAGAATGTGTTTCAACTTTGAATTTTGTTCAAGATTTTGAAGACTGTAGATGTTAGATCATTCCTGAAATTTATATAGATTTCAGCTGTAAATCCAATAGGGAACCACCCTGCCATAAAGAAGAATGCATTTGAACCATTTGTAGGAAAATGGATGCAACTTGAGACCCTCATTAAGTAAAATAAATCAGACACACAGCCTCACATATCATATAGTTTATTTTATAAAGATTGAAGGTAGGGAAGGGAAATGTAGAAAAAATCAAAATATATTATGAACAGGTACAAATTTCCTATGATGGGTATGATCATTATGCATATAAAAAGTGCACCCTAAAATTATTTTTTTAAAAAAGAAGCCCCACAGAGCAAAATAAAGATAGGTAATAGAAAATAAGGAGAAAGATCTTTTGTGAAAGGGAACGTGACCAATAGGAGGTATAGGAGAAAAAGAGGACCCAGAAGGAGCTATGGGGTCAGTGATATAGCACAGTGACATAAACACTTGCTTGGCAAGCACAAGGTTCTGAGTTTGATTCCTGGTGCCAAACCCCCTGCCAAAAAAAAAAAAAGAAGAGAAAAAAGAACTAAGGTATGTGATGTATACATACTAACACCTCAGGAGAAATTTTGTGCTATAAAAATGTCCCAGTAAAAAAGTTTTTTAAAAATGATCAAAAAGAGCTAATGATATCCCTGTTATGTAGTTCAGTCATAAGTTCCCAACTTTGGGGTAAACCCCATCTGCTTCCAAGCAATTTACCTAATTGGTTCCAAGTAAATCTTCTGTCAACATTATTGATTGGTATATATCTCCGTGGATTTGTCCAGGTGCTGGTGTTAAGTAGCATTTACCTGCTGCGAGGTTTGCGTTAGGTGGTCCTGCTGATCAAATGTACCTGCAGTGGGGTTGTGGCTGATACAGTTGTTGACCTTGTATGCGCTTTCGAGGAAGTTCAGTTGAACACGTGTTCATTGTGGACTCTGCCTATTGGTCTTAATAATCTTTATTTCTCACAAAAGTTGTACAGATCTCCTGACAACATAGTCCCCTACAACAAAATACCTGGGCCTAGGGTGACTAATACAACTTACACTATCAGATTTCAAACTCACTACAAAGCTATAGTAAACAAAACAATCTTGTTCTGGCATGTAAATGAATCATATAGAATTAAAAATCCCAGAAAGTTTGAAATCATTTATTCAAACTGTCTCTTTAATTTCAGCAAGGGTGCCAAAACCACTCATCTGTGAAAAAAAAGCTTGTCTATAAATTTTGAAACAAGATATTAATATGAGAAAGAACAAGGCTGAACTATTCCCTTATTTATATTAAGTCAGAGTTCATTAATAATTTCATTTAAAAGGTTACCTGATAAAAGTCTCCAATGAGAACATAGACAACAGTATTTCTTTTTTATTAAAAATAAAAGACAGAATGAAAAGTCACAGTATTTCTGATAGTATTTGAGAATCTTTTTTTTTAGTACAGCATCAAAAGCAAAGTCAATGAAATAAAAACACTGAACTTCACTAAAATTAGAAACATTTGTGCATTCAAAGATAATGTTAGAAGGCTGAAAAGATAGCACATTTATGAGAGAGGATATTTTCAAATCATATCCAATGGAATTCATACGCAGGATACATAACTATTCCACCTCAACAACAACAAAAATCCACTTCAAAAATGGGTGAAGAATTTTAATGGGCATTTCTCTAAATAAAACACATAAATGACAAGCTAATGAAATGATATTAAATGTTTTCAGTCATTACGGAGAAGTAATCAAGACCAGAATGAAAGAGCACTACATATTATTTAAATGGCCATGATAAAACAAACCAAACCAGAAATTAACACACGTTGCACAGCTACTGTGAAAATCATTTGAGTCTCAAATATTTGAATTATCCTGCAATTTCAGTCTGAGATAAATAGTTTATTGAAATGATACAGAAGCTTATTCTCACATACTGGTATCATTCAGCCATAAAAGAAATGAAATTTTAATATGTACCTCAACACAGATGAACCTTTAATTACCAGGGACAATGCATAGGACTAATTGAAAGTTATCACTTAATAGTTGCAGAAGGTGTGTTTCAAGTAATGAAAATATATTGGAAATAGATACTGGTAATAACTACACAAAGTTGTTAACCTACTCAGTTGCTTCTGAGCTACACAGTTTAAGATGCTACAAGCGGTAAAAACTCATTTTATACACACCTATATATGCATTGCCACATTAAAAATGGGAACATTTCTCTGACTAGCCTTTCTGCTTTGAAATTGATTTCACTGAAAACCACTTGAATACTGGTAAACTAACTTTTTTAAAAAGGCCCAGGGTCTTTCCACAGAGGTACATTGTTTTTATTTTTTCTTTCTTCTTTCTTTCTTTCTTTCTTTCTTTCTTTCTTTCTTTCTTTCTTTCTTTCTTTCTTTCTTTTTTAATTTAAGACAGTAAGTAACCATGTAATTAAGTTTGAACTTTACAATCCTCCTACTACAGCCTCCAGGAATGCTTAGATTATAGGCAGTCATTCCCATGCACAGCTTTCTGGCTTCATTAAAGTCTGTAGAAACTCTTTCTCACTGAAGCCTACTCTGACCACCTTGGGTATAATTAAAAACTGCAACACAACTACTTTTTCTACTTCCTGGTATTTTTTTTTCTATTTTTTAAAATTAATTTATTATTTTCTAATGTATATTATTTAAATGGTTGTTATGTTTAGTGTTTACTTTGTTTCAGTTCCTCTGAAAACTACCTTTCCCTGTAAAATTCCTCTAAAAACTAAACTAAATGGATAATCTTTGTTCTATAATAATACAACAATGCTGAAACATAGGCTATGGTTAATAATTGCTTGTCAAATTCTTGTATTAAAGAATCATCTTCAGCGGAAGTGTAAGAATACTGGATTTTATTTGAAAATGAAGACTGGCAGTATGTTGGGAAATTTTTGTGATGTCACTTAGATGATTTTCCTCCTTAGTTGTTCTTACCCTTCTTTTGTTACCATTATATGACTGAGTAGTGGAGCTCTTGAAATATATACCATGGCTGCATTCTTAGTGTGCCCTTGGAAATATATAGTATATGAATGTATTTAACAAAAGAGATTTCATTCTTCACTGTTTTCACACTTCAAATTTTCTAACAGCTGTACCACATAGGTTGAAAAACACAAACTCTGACCTACTTATCTATAGAATAATCACAGATTTTCACATGCACATGGACTTTTAGGAAATGCCTTTTGTTATATCATAAAAGAATAATATTTTACCAAGGCAAATCTTAAGAAGGGAAACTTACTTGTTTACTGAGTCAAAATTACCCTCTGTGGGTGTTGAATTGAAATCAAATTTCTGTTAAATAGGGCCCTAAGAAATCAATTGTAACCAGCAGTTAATGACCAGTTTTCTAACAGCTTGAGGCAAAGCCAGAGGCAGTTAACACTTGAACAAATTAGTTGTTAACTGTGCTAATGACTGATTTTGAAGGGATTATTGCTATTATAAACAGTCATCAATCTGGCTTTACTACTGATTCTAGAAAAGTTTTCAGCCAAAAAATTTTTATGCCCTGTTTCATACTGTACATTCTAGTTAATAAGATGATAAAAAAAAGTCATATAATGCTAGATTTCCTGCTTTATTGGGAATAAAACCAATCAAAGCTACTTTTCCTTCTGTTTATTGAGGTAGAATTGCATTAATATATCAAATTCTGATGATTTATTAAGCGAGTCAATAAGAAAGATAACAATCAGAATATGCAAATGTATTCTCAGTTTTAATACATATTCATGATGTTAGGCTAGTATGTATTAAAAATCACTGGACACAGAAGAAAAAAGGTGGTCCAACTATAGTGTTTTAGGGTACATAGAAAAATTTCTAGTGAAAAAAGGGAAACAAAGTATAAAATACATTTGATTGAGGTTCAATTAAATTTTAGGAAACTAATTTCTAAGTTAAAAACAAAATATATTTTCTCAGAAATAAATATTAATATTGGGCTGAAAATATTATTTTAAAAATAAATATCCTATCTTTACTTGCCAATAAGAATAGAGAAAAGTGAGTTTATCTTTTTTTATACATTTTAACCAAAAATATATTAGACTGATCTCCAGTTTTGCAATATTTTGAAATGGTATAATGATTACTTTTATTTCTAATCCATTGGTTATATCACAGTTTTTATAATAAGTATTTTATCATATGTTTGAGCAGTGGTCTTTCATATTATTGAATCTCATTTTATGTGCAGTTGCAGAAGTTTCACCATTTATGTAGTCACTGATAATTACAGTAATCAATCGTAAGTGTTTTACATTTGCAATATCCAAGTCTATGAAGTTAGAGTTGTACTTCTAACTAAATAATTACTAGAGAAATCAAATGCATATATTTATTTTTTTAAAGGTATACTAAAGAAGTGTTCTGCCTTGAATAGAGAAAATCCTACAAAGGTCTCTTGCTGTCAGGGGTGTGCTTTTGAGAGGTGACTGAATCACGAGGGACCTATGTGTGACCTGCTGTTAGGAGGGAGCCTCTGCTCAGAAGAGGTAAAGCACTGTGGTCATTATGTAGAATGGCCTTTGTTCCTTCTTGCCTACTTTCTTCTCTGCTTCTTTTATGCGATGGTGTGAGCAACTTTCTTCCACCTAGACCCTTCTACGATACCTTCTGCATTTGTAAGCTAAAATGAAGCTTGACTCTTTCAAGTTGTAATTGATATTTTAGTTTCTATCTATCATCTATCTACCATCTATCTATCTAGATATGTTTTTTTTTTCACATTTTGGTGCTCCACACACATTTATATAGAGGTAGACAATAAATATGAAATCAGTGACTTACTTTTTCTCTACTATTAATCTCACAAAACAGTTTTTCCTAATTCAGATATTTGACTTACTGTTTTACTCGTTTTTGATAAATAAATATCTTCATTTTCATTTTCATTTTATATTGTTTAATGTTACCAGTTTATCTGAAATTTTGCTTCTTTTAGTACAGAAAGATATCTTCAGTTTGCTGAACTGTTAGTTTTTCTGACAATCCCCAGTTTGCCTTATCTTCAAGAGCTGACTGTTCCACAACAATGGTGTTTTTGGCTTGAATATTTTCAATATTTTTATGATTAGATATGACTTATTATACTGAGGTTATGACTTTCTGTATGTTCTTCAAGTATACATATGTGAAGTTCAGAGATGATACCAGAAGAAAATGAAGCTTTTGTATATAACTCTATCTTTCTTTGTCACTTAAAGATATACAAGATTCAACTTCAATCATCAGTTATCCATGAAGATTTAAAAGTAATGAAAATTTAAATAAACTCATATTATTACCCATATGATTTTATTTGTTTAACATATTGTGTCACTTTCCAGTGATATTATCATTCTTCTTTTGTTTGCTTCATTTAATCTATTTTTATGTTTTTGTATGTAGGGCATTATTCCTTCTTATTTATTGTATTCCATATCTTGACTTGAGTCTTTTATTTAAAAAATCTATTTAGTATATAAAATGTACAGATTAAAGGAACACTCATATTTTAGGGTACTAAACTGAGTACACATTAGACATCTTTAAAATAGAATTATAGGAAAACAGAATAAATTGTCAGTCCCCAACCTGAAAACAATTGAAATAAAGGCAAAATAGAGCATTTATAAAGACATACTTGGTAGTTCACAAGTCCCTACAAATTTCTACAGAGCCTAACTGAGCTACACTCTTTCTAGGGATGAATACTGTTGCTTTACTCCCTGAATGATAATGTAGATCAGGTACAGGTGAGGATAGAGAAATAGCTGAGGTCATTCTGTCACATATGAACTAGCATCAGGGATCAGAGTTTTCTGAGATCTTAATTGCTTTGTATTAAATCAGAAGTGTCCTTCCCAAAATGCATTATGTTGAAAGCATGGACTTTTGACAAGTAATTGGACATCTCTAACTTCATTCACCAAGGAGCTTATAATTGAATGGCATTGTTGGAAGGTGATAAAAATAGGAATTGGGGCTTAGTTGAAAGAAGTGTACCATGGTATTTGTTCAAAATGGTGAAAAGCTCAGTAACACACCAAGTGTAATTTATTGTGCCTGTCCCATAGCTCCTTACTAACAATAATTTCAAAAATTGAAACCAAAATTTTAACTGGCCAAATTTAGAAGAATTAATTGTCAGTAACATTAAGCTAAAGGAAATATGAAAAGATATTTGTGAGGTTAAAAAGAAATACTAGAAACCCTTATGAAGACAACAGAATAAAATTTTATAATAGGGAGTCTCTGAGGAAGTAAATTACTGTAGTAAATATAAAGATATAGAATTGTAAATGCTGTGTAACTCTTTGTATGAAACTACTCACAAGATGTCTCTTTCTGACCTTCAAGAAATTCACTAAAATTCATAAGACTTGGGTCTAACTTGTTAAGGGTTTTACAGTACCAAATACTGTAGTTTTCATCTGTCCATCATTTTTCTAATAAATTATATTCATTTCATTAAAACCCTATTGAATTTACTACTGTCATTCTATCTATTATATAGCAGCAGTTATACAGAAAGAAGTCTCAGGTAACAGCAACGACTATGTAATACAATGCCTGAGGGCTCCCCTAAGTGTATTATTTGCTTGACATGGTAAATGACAATTAAGTGCTGCTGCCCCTTACCTTCCTTGAAAAGATCTATTATATTAAAGATATTTTCATTAAAGTTTCTCTAGACATAGAGGAAGCGATGAAAGATTTCATTGTCTTATACATCCATCATACATATATTAAAATAAGGATATTATCTTCCTATTAATGCTATTTAATTATACAAAACAGGACAATTGCCTTTTACGTGTTGTATTTGTTCTTCATTAAAAACTCCTACATTTTTATTTTAAAAAGCCTCCTACCTTTCTTTAACTGTCTAGTCAGGGACTATTGAATAGATTTGGGCATTTTATATCACTTTTTGATAGCAGCACTACTGAAATATTAGGGCAGATTGTCACTACAGAAAAATGGATTATCCATTCAGGTAATAGTGTCATTCATCTAGATTTGAGGTCTGTTCAGATGTTCACAAAATAAGACCTAATATTCTTTTGATCCCTGAGACACCAAACATCTACATTAAAACGAGGAGAAGAATAGCCTCTGTCTCAGAGCATCTAAAGGCAGAAACACTTTAAAATATTCACTGTTCATCTTTGACTCAAGGTATCCATATTTAAAAAATAATGTCATACATGGTTTAATTGGAAGTGTCCTATTTGATTGAGTATCACCAATTTTAAAAAGGATGCTTGTATAAAATAAGCTAAAATAACAGTATTTTGTTGAAATAATTGAAGTCATAGTGAATCATCTGTGCTTCTGAATATGCTTTAGTATTATTATGTTATCAGAACAGAAAACAACTTGTGTCATTTTGTAGTTTCACATTAGAATAATTTCTGAGAGATCTGAGAGAATTTGTGCTGACCTTAAAATATGTTTCAGATATTACTTTCTTCAATAACTATTTGATTACTTTAGTCCTGATAGAATAAAAAACATGCATAGGTAATATTTATCTTTAGAGTTTATGGAACAACTTTTGTTCTCACAGTTTCAGTAATATTGCAGACTATGGAGATTTTTCTGACTAATCTGAAATTTGCAGGCACTGTACTATATTTTGCATATATCTCAGAGCATATGTTGTCACGTCCTTTACTTAATTCATTCTATTGCAAGCAATGGTTATTCTTTCCAATACCCAAGTTTTATAAAATATGCCTTTTGAAAGCAGTTTGGAAAATGCATAATCCTCATCTTGAGAATTTGTAAATATGTAACATAATATGGCAAAGGAGCATGGCAGCTTCAGCTAGGATAAAAATTATTCATCAGTTTTTCTTAAGATTAGGAAGTTATTTTGAACTATCTACGCAGTCCCATTGTAAGTAAAAGGATCTGAAAAATAGAGGAGGCAGAGGAGCAAGCGAGAGCAATGAGAAGGGAAAGAATTTAACCACAGTGACTTGCTTTAAAGATCCAGGAAGAAGGTCTCTGAGTGGAACTTTAAGAAACTGGAGACAACAAGGAAGTTGCTTGTTTCCTAGAGCCTCCCAAAGTAACACAAACCTGCAAAACAAAAATTTTAATCACTGAAATTCACTTCACAGTTTTTACATAGATGTATATATTAAAAATGACTTAATTTTAAGTAACTAAATTTTTGGAACTATTTCAGAAAAAGTAAAATATTAAAAGGGAACATTACCATAAAATCAGCAAACATTGAAATATTTTCTTTTTGCATTGCTTTAGAAAGGCTAATGTCTTTTATCTGTAAATTGTTGGTAGCTTCGTGGAGAGATTTTTAGCTTTGCTTTATCTTCATTCTCTATGGTATAGATATATAAATGCCCTTAGCCTGTATTTTTTTAAATTTTTAATGCAATGTGAACAAAAAATAGAGCAATATTTTTTAAAATGGAGCAATAGTGAATACACAGTAAAACAAACATATTGATATATTTGAAAAAAATGAGTTGAAACAAATTAAATGCACTAGTAAGTTATGATACTATACAGTCACTCTTTGTTTTCACAGGGAGATATATAAATATATATATATATTTAAAAATTTTACACACATTCATATGTATTTGTGTATTAATTTGTATTCTGTGACACTAAGTGAAACAATTTCACTACCACAACCTGTTGATTTACACTTTAGTATTTTTATGTATGTTTCAAAATGATGATGTTATTATAACTGAGAAGTTCAAATGATTTTTAAAGTAAGATTTTTTAGTGATAAGTTATTTCTCTCAACTTCCTCAAATGGAGAATTAAAACTGCTATTGCCCACCCCATTTCTTTATCTCCCATTTCCCCCAGACATACATATACCAAAGAGGACTCAATGCTTTCATTTCCTCAGCCTTAAAGCTTTTATAAATTAAAATTTGTACAATTAAATTGTACAAATTTGTACAATTAAAATTAACATATGTACATTTCCCTTGCTTTTATTTTACTCCTTCTATGAATTAGAAAGTCTCTGTGTGCTACATGCTATTCGACCATTGATCATTACTGTTTCTTTAGTGACGTCCTTTTTAAACTGTTTCGTTATACATCATACTACTCTTTTGCTGTATTCCATTTGGGCTACTATGGAAGGATATCCTAAGGTAATTCCTAAACAGCAAACATAAGTTTCACATTCTGGGGGCTGGAAATCTCAAGGTCAAGATGGTGGAAGTTTATCACTTTTTCTTGTCATTAAAAAAATGAGCACACTTTACTAAGAAGATAAATCTCCATCGTTAGCAGCATTGGTAATATATGAATTAATATTTTCTTTTGGAGTGCTTACTCTAGTTAAATCAACTTCACCTACACTCTCTTGGAAATATACAGACGTAGTGACCCTAGGTGGCCAGCATAACCCCATTGTGTTCAAATGCCTCTGGATTTACTTGTCTACTTAAAACTCTTCATTTGTAACATGGAGTTAATAATGATAGACTCAAAAATATGTAAATTCCCTATATCCATACTCTGTTTACTATCAAAATCACAGCTATTCACAGTTCTTAAGAAATGGATGTTTAATTTCAAGATCTACATGTTGATCACTATTCAAATATTTAATCAATCTCATTTGACCTATTCAGTGACACATCTGGACAGGAACTTTTTCTATCAAATTGGCTATTGCACCCTTTCCCAGAATGTAATCTGATTGTCATGCTTTGTTAGTACGTTGTAATTTTAGGAAATATTCCTTCTTATCCTATGTTGCTTCACAGTTCAGAATCTAAACAAACCAAACCAAAACTAAACCTATCTGGATGGCTTGAGTGTGTATGGCTCATGCTGCTCTCCTGTGCTTAATTTACTGCTCTGTTAATGCTATTCTGAATTTACTAATTGAATTTCAATCTGATATCTTAATTGCTTAAACATCTCTCTTTTTTTTTTGTAAGTAAAAACAACGTGCCATGAACATGAACAGAGGTGATGCACATACATGGTAACCCTTTCTGGCATATCTTGCAAGCCCTCTCACCTACAAAATAGGAGAGACCTTATAAGAAAAGAACCCATATTGCCTACAGCACCCATATTGCATGGAAATTAAGGGAGACCCAAAGCAATACAAAATATATAAGAGAGGCTACCTTCCCTTCAATCTATGACAGGCTCCAAGCACATAAAAAAGACACTTTAATAAATGTACCTCACCAGGCAACCAACGAGCCTACCACATATATTCCTACCATGATTATATGTAATAATAAGCTACTTATGTTTTAAAAGAAGATAAGTAAAGTTACCAATAAGGAAACTTACAGTTTCTTATCGTTCTTCAGTCCCTTGTTAATCATCAAGAAACTTGAAGTAGAGAATGTTGCATGTATCATGAACTAAACAGTTCAGTAAGTTGTGTCCAGCATTTCTACTGTTTTGGTAACAATAAAGTACATATGCCGGCATTGAATATGGAATACAAATTGTGCATAAGTAATTGTATATATTTCTTTAAAATTATATTGTAAAATATGAAGATTTATAGATAATTCATATTAATAATTGTTTTTCTTAGAACACAGTTTTGTTGGATCATTAGCTCTTTCTCTTTCACACACACACACACACACACACACACACACACACACACACACACATACCCAAAAAACATTCTGAGTAAGAAAAAGACCCTAGAAAAATAGTTTTTACTGTAATATGTTTAGTGATAGTAATGCTGCTTCTTGAACAAGTACTGTATGGTTAGAAGGGACTGCTAGGGAAGGTTAAAAGACCTGCGCTCTTTGTAGAGGGAAGAACATGCAGGTTCAGTTTGGTTATGAGCAGCAAGCAGTTGTTAAGCAGCTTAGTGGTTTAGAGTTGCATCTGTGGTTTTCACCCCTGTCTGTGTGTAGGCATTACTGTCCCTCCTAATACAGGTTCCTGTGGCCACCTAAATTCCCCTGTCATCCCACAGACCAAACTGCTGGCAACGAGTCCAATATCCAAACAAGTGTTGACCCTCAAAGGGGTAAAGAAAAGATCCCTACTTCTTCCCCATCCTATGACAGTAAGATGATGGA
The DNA here is from genome assembly GCA_004027295.1 of Dolichotis patagonum. Lineage (NCBI taxonomy): Eukaryota > Metazoa > Chordata > Mammalia > Rodentia > Caviidae > Dolichotis > Dolichotis patagonum. The sequence continues at coordinate 22,080 of PVJX010004910.1, forward strand.
GGCTGAGGGGGAAATGGAGGGAGAATGAAAAGGGGAGATAGGCAGAACAGAGCATAGTTAAAGTGGCACAATGACATTGACAGACAGCTACAGAAATAATCAACTGGTTACTGGAAATTGCCCTTTGTGAAATCTTTAGAGATGTCAAAAAATTACTGTCAGACACCCAGTTGCATACACTGAAAAGCCTCTGGAACTCCATGAACCTTAGTTTACACCAGCAAAGACTAAGACCCTGATTGGTACAAAACTCTATAAAAATGGGCAGAGCAAAACCACCATCTACTGCAGCTCAACTTTTACCTCTCTCTGCCCAGTAAACTTGCTCTACCACTTTGTCCTCACCTTTACAGTATTCTGAGTAAATATCTTCTTCACACTACTTGCGTTTTCTGAGTTCTTCCTCTGTGCTTGAAGACCTGGGAGACCACAGGCTTTGGGTCAACCTTACTCCACCCTTGCATTCTTCATCAGAGTGAAAGCAACCAAGGAAAAGGAAGGTCATGCCATGGGAATGCCTGGGTCTCCAGACTCCCACGGGGTTGCGACAGTCTTCAGTTATCCAATTTACATTGTACCCTCAGCTTTATGCAGCTGATCCTGCAGTGGAAGACACTGAGAATGAATGGCACTTGATTATAGAAACACTGAGAATAAAGTTTGATTGATAGCTTATCTCTGTGGATGTGAATACATAGACAAATTACTTTAATCCCTGAGTTTAATTTTACTATTCTTGAATTTAGAGTCCATAATATTTTCCTTAAATAGTCTATGAAATGATAAAATAAGATGAATGTCTCCACTAACAGAGCACTGAGCAGGAGCTGTTAACTGGGGAGATTTTTCTGACACCAATTTTCCATACTCTGAGTACTCTGAATGTTGCTCTCTTAAGAATTAATACAACATAATCAAGTTTCATTCAAATTATAAAGTGCAATCTCTACCCTAAGCTATGATGTAAGAGTTATTCTTAGGAATAGCCCCATCAACCTACTGTATTCTCTACTTTCAAAAGCAAGAAGATATAATACATTTATCATAAAAAATTACAATAATAGAGTTTTTCTATCCAGATTGTTTTAGGCTTCAGGATTCCTGTTGTAGTTGTAAATTTTCATGAGTATCTTGTACTAGAACAATAACAACAAAAAGATTGTTTTTCTCTGTCTTATTTGCACTTCAAACTATTAAGAAGAATGATTCCAGTTTGTATCACTGAATCCACCTACTTTCATTGTCAAAGCTTTTTCTGAGTACACAGTACCTCACTATTTGTAGGGCTTACCCAACATTAGAGATATCACTTGTCTCTCAGCAGTGCTGCCCTTGGGTTCATCTATATAATCTCCTATTGCAATGAAATAGTAACTCCAGGTGTTGAATAATAAAATACATTAATCCAGAGTAATTTTGTTTCCTATCAAATAAATTGGCTGAAAACATCCAAATATTGAACCTTGCTTCCTGCTTGCTGGAGGGACCTTACATTATTCAAAGCCTTGTGAACTTCTATAAATGTTTTCTTAGTATTTTAGGACTTTGTAGGAAATGTCTATGATCAAGTAGACTGCACTGCTTAAGGATATCTGGACAAGTGTGTGAAAGAACCAAAGTATAATTACTGGTTATCTGAATATATTGTATAATCATCTCTCTCGTTGGCCAAATGCAGCCTAGTTTGTAAAAGAAGTGTCAACCTAAGACTACTAATCTGTTTGCCCACATCTTTTTCAGTTGTCCTACTCTTATCCATGCTCTTTGCAATATATTCAAGCAGAACAGTGAAGTACCAGGAATCACAAATCTCATAAAGTATTATTTGGGAAAAGTTTCTCAAAAACAATATAAAACCACATATATGACCTCTTCATACTATTTGTATGTCTCTAATAAAGGAAATAAACAAATACCAAAGTTATACAATAAGAGGGACTTAATTAATATTTAACTGTTTAAGTTCATTTAATCATGTGATAACAGAAGATTTTTATGCTCAAAATGACTTTCTACATACAATCTTACGTAGAAGCAACAAAATATTGTGAGAAAAGTAATTTTTGACTTAGTTAAATTTAAAAAAATATGTAGTGAAATATAATACATGAGAAATTATTGAAATTTTATTTTTCCATTGAGATGCCTATTTCTAAATGTTAGATCATGAAGATTTTGAGATATTCATAAAACTACATTTGTTATAGAAACTTTATGCAAATATATAAAACATTGGATTTTGTATTTTAAATCACTTGTTTATTAGTGAATATGAGAGTTTACCATGTGAAAATTTTAATTTAACACATACTAAAACTTGTATATAACAAAAAGTCTTGTAATGTAAGGTAGGTTTTATACAATTTGATTTTTCAGGAACACTAAAGTTTATTTCATGATCTTTAATTAAATCAACACTAGAAATCCTCTCAGATATTAATGAGGCTTAGTTCCTCTTATCCTTTATTTTGACCTTCAATTGAGACATATTTTTCTTTTTGAATTCTATTATGAATGCAGACATGAGAATACACACAATTTTGAACAAAATATGTCAAAATGTATTCTAGCAATTTTGTCTTTATCATTTTAGAAATCATCTATTAATTTTATTCTGAAGAAATAATACATTATCTCTCTTCAAGATATCAGTACCTTTGACTTTTTATTAGGATAATTTTTGAATAAAAATTTAAGATTTGAGTGACAATAGGTGTGCAAATGATAGTCCAAATCATCAAGCAACATTCTCTCTGATATAAAATTTTTATGAGACACATACATTTAGAGAATACATGAGGTTGTCAATCAGAATTCTTTTCTTATTTCCTTAGAAGACAGTCTTCATTACATTAGAATTTCTTTGACATATATGTATCATCTTTACTAATTTAATTTTCATATTTTTCTTTGATGTCTGGTCAAGAGATGCCATTTATAACAACACATTCTTAATATTATTCAGTATTTTTATCATCATAGGGAATTTGCATGGCTTTTTAAAAATTAAATTGAGATTGCCTTGAGCTATATAACTGCTTCACTGTCTGGTTCATTGAAGTAAAAACTATTTTTAAATTCATAGAATTGATACTGATTTGCATGAAGAATTTTTGAAAAGACAAGATTATTAATATAAAAACTTCGAGATATTCTAATGTAACACTTTAACTTATAGAACAGAAACTAAGGACTTCATATATCATGATTAACCCATTGTAAATCACCTAGGACAGGCTCAATACACAGTGTGGTGTTTAAAAAGTACTAGTTCTCACATACTGAAGCAATATTTAAAAAACTTTGCTAGGAATTCTAGGAGCTGTAGATCAAATAAAATAATAACTGCTTCTGAGACGCAGATGACATTGACATAAATAACAGACTATTCACTCATTGAGCAGAATTTACTGCATGCTTTAAAATGTGGCAAATTTTGCACAAGATGATTCAGTAATAGTGAACACAATTAAGTATATGTTTAAATTTAGCAACAACTGGACAAAAGTTTGTTAATGTTATGTTTCAAAAATTATAGCTATTGAAAGTGGAATGAATTATACAGATAACATGAGAAAATATAGTAAAGAGAATCATTATACTGATGTTTAGGGAAACTTTTTGTTAAAAAATGTGACTAGACTGATACATAAAATGAAATAAAAATAACTACTAATATTTTCTTTAAACAAGATAGAGTGGTGTATGCTAGAAGATGAAAGTTATTGTAGAGTAGGTAGCCAGAGATGGTAGACAAAGGTTATAGAAATAAGAAAAATGTCAGCCAACATCTGCCCACAAAATGGAATTTGATCATTTTAAGTTCCAAAAACTGGGTTGAAAATTTTAGTAAGATTCTTAATTTTGTCATTTAAAAAATTCTATCACTATTGCAAGTATTACTTTTTTCATATATTCTTGTCTTGGAATTCAGCCCTTGAATTTTGTCAATTCTTGTCTTGTATATACTTGGGAAGACTTTTTATTGAAGAACAATCAAAAGTCCAGAATTATCTTTTTTTTTGCTGAGTTTAGAGGTCCCATTTGACCCAGCTATTCCACTTCTAGGCATATTCCCAGAAGATCTGAAAACATCATACCACAGTGATATATGTGCACCCATATAGCAGCACAATTTGTAATAGCCAGATCTTGGAAACAACCTAAGTGCCCATCAACTTAGGAATGGATAAAAAGTTGTGGCATTTTTTATACAATGGAGTACTACTCAGCTATAAAGAATGATCACATTGAGATATTTATAAATAAATGGACATGACTTGATACCATACTCATAAGCGAAATAAACCAGACTCAGATGTGTAAATACTGTATAGTCTCCCTAGTATGAGAGTTGATAAGAGTATATAAGATTTTATGGTAAGCATGAATCCCCATCTCATAGCTTTGAAGCCTTTCAATGTTTTCATTCATCAGTTGGAATGGTTTTATTCTGTTTTGTTTGACTATATCATGCATTATGAAATGACAAAACATTATGACAGCTATTGCTGATTTAATATCATCCTTCTTAGAAGTCCTACCATGTTTCTATTCTTCTACTACCATTGGTTCTATCTATCACATTGTGTCTTATTGGGATTTGAATATGTGTGATAGTTTAAACAAAATTTTTTTTATCAAAAATGAGATATTATATGAATATTATATTATATGATCATTTTCCATTAGTTCAGAATGCCCTGTAATTCTTTCACTTTTTGAATGGTTTTATACTATTTTGTTATGTTTGATATTATTGTATTTGAAACTATGCTCAACTGTAGCAGAGAAAGAGATACTGTGATAGCTGCTGTTAATGTCCAGTTGTTTTAATGTAAAGTACTGTGTTGCCTGTGTTGTCCTGTTCTGATCTTCTCTGTTCTGCCCTCTTTTGTTTTATTCTTTTTAAAATAAAAAAAAAATTTAAAAAAGAATTATCTTTTTTTTTTTAGCTCCGCAGATCAATATACTTGGACATCAAAGTGAACACGAGTGAGTTTAAGTTTTGCCACACCATGTCAATCAGATCTTGGTTATTTTTTATCTCAGCCTCACGTTTGACACGAGGCTGATGTACTCATAACCTCACACAAAATGACTTTCATAGGTTGATCTTTAAAAGTGATACTTACTATAAATTTTAAAATAGAAGTGATTGCTTGATTTGGTGGTACTATTTCATGAAGTAAGCCAGAGAAGTCAGTGTTGCTCAAATCTTGCATTGACTAAGTTACCTTTACTTTATATAAGATATTTTAGAAATCTATAAACACAATGGATAACTTGTAAAATGTTATTAGTCTATTATTTCTGGGCATAGGTCCAACAATTCAATATGAACTCCTGTTTAAACTTTCATGAAGTATATATTTTAGACTGATGCCAAAATTTACAATATCTGTCTTCATAATTACATAGCAATGATATGTTTATAAATCCATTAAAGTACAGTTTTGGAGACATGACATTACAAAAGTAATGTGAATAACAGAAATCTGTGGAGTAATGCTTATGCTTGTACTGTACTTGATCAGAGGAATATGTGAGAGAGATCACCTCCTCGTACTTCTCTTTTAGTAATTCTCTCAATAAACAACCCCTACCAGTCTTCAACTAGTAACATTGGAAAGCACATCACTTCAAAGGGAATTAAAGCATTGGAAGGGTACTTGAAGAACCTGACATACTAACTCTTACAATGGGCTATGTTGATGAACCTTTAATCCTCTATTAATAATTGAGATTTATTTTTGCACTTTCATCTTGGTCAAGGCCTCTGTTTCTAATAGCATAAATATTAAACATGATTATAAAACTATCAAAATGTCATTATCATGTCCACTTATTTTATTGTATTGTGTGGGGATCTCTTTTAAAATAGATATTTACAATAAAATCAAATAATTAAAAACATCATAAGGCAAAAAGTAAAAGTACAACTCATTCTCCAGCTGTTAACAGGCTAGCATACACAGTATGTAGACTTAAATATTATAATATGATGTATATTTGCTGACCATTACTAGGTATTTGCCAATATATCACTATGTATGCTTTTCTCAGTATTTATCATGAAAATTTTTATTAGTGCATACAAATTGTTAAATTAAACGATTCATTGTGATATTTTCATTCACATTTTCATGGTGTAGTATGGAATGTAGAGGTCATCCATCCCTGTCATGCACATTTAATATTACCTAAAAGTTACTTTTCTAATATCAGGTCAATTTTCTCTTACTTTTGATCTAAAACATAGAATGGGTAATATTTTTTTTTCTGTGCTCACTTATTCCTCTCAACATGATTGTCTTCATCTTTATCAATTTTGCTAAAAGCATTGGGATTTCCTTTAGATTTATGGCAGAATATGGCAGACAGAAATGTTATATATCATTATAAAATGTATAAAATGCTTCCTTTGTTTATTCATCTGTTTATGGCACCTAGGATGGTTTTATGTCAGAGGTATTTGGAATAGTGCCACAATAAAACCCTTGGCATACTGTAACGCTTTCATATGCTGACTTCATTTTCTTGGAATATACAAGTACAGTATAGCTGGCACATATGATAGTTATATATTAAATATTTTTGAGAAAGCAGCACACTGTCTGTCATAGTGGTTTTACTAATTTACATTCCTATCAAAATGCATAAAGATTCCTTTTCTCTACATCTTTACTAGTATATTCTTTTATGACAGCAATTCTGGCCAAGTGAGATTGATTCTTATTGCACTTTTGACTTACTTTCCCTTATAGCTAATGATAGCAAGCATGTTTTTCACATATTTATTCATCATTTGTACTATTTTTCAAAATGTCTACAGGGATTATTTGAAATTTTAATTGGATTTTTTAAAAGCTTTTTTTTTGGTCTTGAATTCTTTACATAGTTTGTATATTAAACTTTTGTCAAATACACAGAAAATATTTTTTCCCATTATTTATATGTTTCTTCACCCCGATGGTTGTTTCTTTATTGTAGAGAAGTTTTTAGGTTTGAATTAATTCTACTAGTTAACTCGACTTCTAAGAGTTACATCTAAAACTTACTGACTACCAATATATTGTAGTGTTCATCCTTTCTTCGTTATTTCATAACTTCAAATCTTATGCTAAATAATTTAATACGTTTTGAGATAATTTTTGTTCAGGGTGTGCTGTTGTGTTTAAGTTTCAATATTCTGCATTGTGATATTCAGTTTTTAAATCACCAGTCATTATAGAGTTGACATTTGTAGACTACATGTTTCTGGAAATTTCTTCAGGAAATAATTGGATATGGATGCCTGGATTAATTCTGGAGTTTTCATTTCTATTGCCACGGTCTATATGTCCATTTGTGTTCAGTCTGGAGAACCTTGTCATGCTGGCTTCCTGATATGAACTTAACAGTTCTCATTGACAGAAGCATTCTGGATCTTACTGTCTCTGAGGATGGTTATGATACTTTTTGGGAAACCTTGGTGCTTATTTTGAGCATGACTTCCTGGCATCAGAATCCTCAGCCTGCTGGCCCTGATCCTTCATGCCATGGCATCCACTTTCTAGCTCCCACCACTGACCTTAGGGCCTTTCCAGTGCAGATCTGTGAAACAGACTTGCATGAGACATTGTCATGGGCTCTAGGCCTCCAGTTGGATTCATATAGGGCATTATTATGGGCTCTAGGTCTTCAGCTGGACTCATGAAGCACATTGCCATGTGCCTCAGGCCCTCAACTGGATTCTTTGGATCTTATTATGTGAACAGATCTCTGGCACTCTATTTTTTGTATTTGACTCTCTGAGTGACCATTATAAAATACTATATAATTTATGTGTCCTGTATTGTATTGTTCTGCTTGCAAACCCTGACCACAATAACACCAAACTGTTTCCTGCTCCTGTTTGTTACGTTGCTTCCCATGATACCAAACCTTCACTCAAAATAACTCTGTTCAGAGACTTAATTCCCCACTGGTGATCCAATTGACTAAAACATCAACCCCAGCCAGAAAAACTTTACTAGTACTCTGTTGGAGACAACTCCAGTGTCTCCCTTTGAATCCAAAACAATTACTCTGACTTTGATTATTTGGAGACTCATTTCCTTATACTGATATGTAGAGAGCTGGCTAGGATATTTCCTTCTCTCTTCAAATGGCTCTAAGCATTGCACATAAGGCTAGCTGAGGTGCTAACATGTAATTTCTAAAGCCAATGGACAGTACTGCTTCCTTGCATAGTGTTCTCCATAAAATACAGATAAATATAGGATATGAGCATGCCAGATGTTGGAGCAAATTGTTCTGGGAATGTCAACTGGAAATGAGCTCAAGATAAGAGGCTATGACTCCCCAGGGCACAAGAGTTTGCATATCAGAACCAAAGTGATAGCCCCCAGGGCACAAGAGTTTGCATATCAGAACCACAGTGATAGCCCCCCAAAACAATTCCATTGCTACCTAAATTGATATGCAAATTGATCCTTCCACATATCTTTATCTCTGAAATTTACAGAGATGCCATTCTTGCACCTGGCCAGCCAGCTCAGGTTACTCAAGTAATTCCTGCCATCCTCGCTGTCATTCACCCCTGAGCCACCCCCCTTCTTCACAAGATAATAAATTCTGAGAGATGCCTAGGATCAAGGCCTTTGTCTGCATGTCCTCACTGGGACTGGTTTAGGACCCCTTGGCTGCCCTTAACTTGGAATATGTCTTCATGTTTTTACTCTTGCCATGGGTTGCATTGATGGTGGTAGATTGGAATTAACTTGCTGGGATTCCAATGACGTCTCGATAGGATTACAAATATAAATTTATGGATTGTGAGGAAAACTAGAAGGAAGACTACAATATTTGGATATTAGAGTTTACAATAATACTCCAAGAAGATTCATCTTAATCAGAGACAACCTTTTCCCAACCCTATATTCTATAAACTCAAGTTGAATTGCTGGTATCCATATCCCTGAAACCAGCTCAAGCTTCAGGGTCTGTGTCATTGGCTATGACCTCCACCTGGATATAGAGATAGGCTTAGTGCTCATCCTCACGTACTGTGGCTGACCTGCGGCATTCCCTATCTGAGCTGAGAGGACAATAAATGTTTGTAAGGTCCTGATATGAAAAATCATCCCTAGGTATGGCTTACTATTGGCCTTGGCAGCAATAATGGGCATGCATTTGTAGAAGAGGTAACTAAATAGAAAATACATACAGCATACAGGCCCAAAACTCTAATAAAACAGAGAAAATAAAATGTAACTCTACAGAAATAGCTGGTAGATAGTTCTACAAAGTTTAGCTAAAAGACCAGCTATGCCTGTAGGCACTCCTGCAAACACATATAACCCAGGTGCATATTAACTACTTCTACAAATTTCAGAAATCCATACTTAGACACACCATTCTGGAGTTAAAAGAGCCCATCCACACCATTGCTTTGGAGCTACCTGTAGGAGATGGCTCCTCCGTGGCTCACTTTGTATAAGTACTGCATGCTAACTGATTTTGCTGCTGGAGCATCTGCTCATTCTGAAGAGTCCATATGCTCAAACCCTACTCTGGTCAATTTGGATGCTGACCGGTCCATGCATGGTTGAAACCTGAGGACACTGTTCACAGTACTCTGCCACACCTATACCCTTTGACTTTTGTGACTTTTTGTCTGCTTACCCATTCCTTCTTCCCTGTCCTCACACTTAACTAAGATTAGATGAACATCCAAGATGTAGTGAACATTTTCCTAGATCAGATAACTCCCTAGCCAGAATATAGTAAATCATGGTCACTAAAGGGGAAATATGTCTACACCTAATAGCAATGTAGGGAAAGACACTATAATAAAGGAATAAAACCACCAACTCCCAGGAGGAAAATTTTCCATTATCAGGAACCTTGGTTAGTGCCCACCATAGGGCCCCTGATAACTCTAATGTTACTGCTTCAAGTTGGGCCTTAGCTCAAAAGACCACATGTAACACACCCAGCAAAGATTTGTCAGGGAAACTATAACAGTGGGTAGTACAGTAGGAAGTCCTAACCCCAACCAGTGTACTTTGGTGGTAGTTCCTGGTGCAGTTGTGGTTGTTTCTGTTTCTTTGAAGCAGCCAGTCACTGGGATGCATAGCTGGTCGCTATGATGCATATTGTAAAAACCAATCAAAAAGAGCCAAATACTTTACCTCTGTACCTCCACTTTGAAGATGCCATAAAGGCCTCTCACCCAGAGCCCATAGGGTCTGACATTTTGAGGGACAATTGATTCTTTGTCAGTGTCTGCCTGATGTTCAACAAATCTTCCTCCAAATCCTTGGAGGTGTCATTCGGTGTTTCTGTTTGCTATTGCAAACTAAACATCTTTTCTCTGCCATATTTTTCCCTCATGATGTATGTACTTTGGAACAAATGAAACATGTACTGAATCACATGAAATTCTGTTTCAAATTCATTCTGTCATCCTTTAAAATTTAAAACTCAGGAAATGTTTCTCACCTATGGGATATCTGATTAACACAGAAAATTAATATCAAGAGTATTTATTGTTGTGAGTGCACTTTAACATCTGGTTTAGAAGCCTTTGAAACAGGTTTGTTGAAGTAGGTTGCAAGACTTTGTTGGTTTTCTCAGAGAATACTTGTTATAAACAAATTCTCAAAGGTTGGAGCTTTCAAGATAGGATGAAAATCAGATGATAGCATGTGTGGCACCTCAAAAATAATTGTTTAAAAATGTCTCCCTCACCAGCTTTCCCTTTTTTTAGAAGATCATGCTAGGGAAAAACATATCTAAATCCATGGACACATCCTGAAAGAAATACTTTTTATTTCTTAAAACAGACTTTTCTTTCTGGGGATTTAGCTCAGCAACATAAGTGCCTGCCTGGCAAGCGCGTGGTCAAGAGTTCTATGCCCAGTACAAAAAATAAAAAACAAAAAACAAACAATAAGAACAACAACAACAACAAAGACATTTCTTGAACATCTTTTGTTTTTAGTAATTTTTTCAAGTTTTCTTATGAATTTTCTTTTGGAGATATTTCCTACTTTAATCCTGCTAGGCTGTCATACCATCATATATTTGTCAATAATTTAAATAATATTACCATTTAAAGTAGATACATTTAAGTTTCAAATGATCTTGCAGAACTGTGTAATGACATTTATTTTCTAATTTTAAAAAGAAAATTTATATTTTGTAAAAGGCAGTATTAGTGTCACTCCAATATCTTGCAGTATTCATTCAAGGTATACTGTTACCTGTCTCTTTGTTTGGTAAGTCTAAGAATGTTTGTGGTCAAGACTGCTTTAATATTTTTTAAAAAATTAGCTAAATCCTTAGGATCATTTTTAAACACAGAAGAAAAAAGTAAAATAATACATGTATCACATTGTGTGTTCCTCACATATTGCAAAAAATGTAGATTATTGATTAAAAAATGTTTGAAAATTTAAATATGACAGTTTCTGGACAATATAAAAGAAGCAAAAACATGATAAAAGTAATGTTTCTGGACATTTTTTCTAGATGAAAATAAATATTATTCATGTGTTATCTTATATGGACAATACAAGCATTACAGAATTTTTGATATATATTTTAGTTGGAACAAAAGTAATATCATGAAGATGCAAGATTCTGTAGTTAAAAAACAAACAAAATAGCATTTTTCAATGATATAAAAATAAAATAAATAACAATTTAAATTGAATCAAGAAGATTGACACAAAAAATCATGTGCTACCAAATGCTAATTAAATGTTATTTATAGTTACTTTTTCATAAAGAAGCCAATCTGGTAAACAATTAAGTTTTCCAAAATTTCTTAAATTACTTTTATCATATGTGATGCTTTATAGTCAGAATAAACTCATAACAGACAAAATGAACATTGCATAATAAGTATTATTTATTGAGACACAAAGACAAATGTTAAGACACTTTGAGAAACTTAAAATTTTGTGTGTCTACACATTTTTATAAAAGTGAAATTATAAATAGACTTTAAAGACTTCCTCAGTAAATTAATGTATTAGTAGTGAACATGTATTTATAGTGAATGGGTGACTGATGCATGCTTTAGGAATATAAATCTGTAAAGTGAAATAGTATAATATAATTTTTTCAGGTATACAAGATAGTTGAAATTTGATTCTTATTAAAGATAGTCATAGAGAAGAGAAGTAATTGATTATTGTACATTAAATGATATTTCTATCAGCTCTTATCTATTGAGTTCTATTAACTAGAAAAATGCACAAGTCTGAATGCTTAGAACCAGATTAAGAAACATCTAATAATAAATCAAATAACAAAATGCTGTGAAAATATGGACATCGAATGAGTATTCCAGAGATTATTTTTGGGACAGAAATAGTGTAACAAAGGTAAGCCTTGAATTTAGTTGAGAACAATCAGTGTTCCAGAAGGGTTCACACATTTAAGTTCAGGGGTTCACAAAATTTTGTTGAATCGACTTTACAAAGTGCAAAAATTCGACACTTAGTACAGGTTTTCTATAACAATTGTTTATGAGTTTGTCATAATATCAGGAAAAAGTCATTTCAGTGCGATTGTATGATAAATTCTATTTGACCTCTGATTTCTTCTTTTTCACAGATTTTCTGCTTTTTCTTTCTCCTTCATATTTTTTCAATACTATTACGAATTCTCATTATTTTGGCATAATAATGAAGTTAATGCATTTTACCCACCTTGAAAAATATACATGGTTTCAAGTTTTAATGATATAAACCTATAGAATATTAGAACATATAACACATAATAGTAATATATTTTTTCTTTAAACAATTGAAATCATTTTTGACACATAATACCATCTGTTCCAATTATAAAACATTTCATTAGAAAACTCAATTGGCTAATGAAGAACTTGCATCAATTCAGAAACTGATTATTGAGGGAACTGCATAATTTGATCATTGTTTCCTAGAAATAATACAATAATAACTTCTTATTTTTCCTAGAATTATTCATACAGTATTTTTACTTTGCCTATTTTCAACTTGATATTGCTTTTCTCAGTATGACCATGAATATAAGACAGAAGTAAAAAGATATTGTCCTAGAGCTACTTGAAGTTCTATTAATGCAGATCATGTTGGTAATTATGTTATTTATTTTAATTATACTCATGTGTGATACAGTGCAGTATTTTACTTCTCCATGTACTAATGTTTACTACTTATGGGCAAGTTTTAAACTGCAAATTAAAAAAAAAACAGGCAAAGTAATTTTGTGATTTCTGTTATGCCAAGAGGGTTAATAAAAACTAAGACAGAGTCAGATACTGGTTTTCATAAAATATCTACAAATATTCCAAGACTTTCAATCTATTTTTGTTCATTCTATTGTACATTCAATAACAGGAAATAATAAATCATTTTAACTTGAAGATTATTGTAATCAAAACATAAATAACAATATATTTGAATCTTTATTTACATCTCAACACAAGCAAAACACATGTGAGTTCCTATTGAAAATAAGCTTTTCAATGGATGAAAAACATGGTCTTTCATGCCCTGAATTTTGTCACTGTATATTATGCCTGTCACTTGCTTCACTGTTTCTGTTAGATGATTGGCATATCTTGACAGAAGAAAATCCTAGGTGACCACAGATTAAGGAATATTTTTTGAAATACCATAGCATAATACTTCTTAAACAGTAACTTCTAAAATTATGCTAATTAGAAATGACAAACATAGACATTCTTTAATGTCTCTGTAAAGTATTCGTCCTTCAAGGAGAGTCATTCTTTCTTGGCATGTTTCAGATATATCTTCATTAATGAATTAAAATAGATATATTATTACATGTTATAGTGAACTAAGATTTGGGATAAAATTAATGAGATACAGTAAATGTCATCCTGTCTAAAGAGACAGAATTAGATAATCACAGAGTTGTAGAAACTGTGGGCCCAGTCCGAAGAAGACTGGAGTAGTGACTATTTCAGAGTTACTAGTAATAGGATGATGAATTTTGCTTAAGATAGAGTAGCAAAAATTATAGAAATTATCCAATTTAAATTACAGTGTAAAACAGAAGTTTTCTCCAGTTATTGTGTATGCAATATGTGCAAATAATACCTGAAAAGTTTTTGTCATAAGTTGAATATCTATTACATTACAAGCATGAATAATTTACAATACTTAGATCAAATAATTGAAGGTCAAGTAAGTTGCTTAAAGTTCTTGTGCTCATTAAACATTGAGTGATTGGTTAAAAATGTTAATCTGATTCCATCATTCCTACAGTGCCAGTGACGAGGATTATGTCTCAGACCCAAGACTGAGGATGAGCAAGAGAATCTACTAAGTCATTTGTTTGGGCACAAAATATAATGTTGTCAAAAACTCAATAACTGAGAGAAATATTTTAAAATGCACCAATGAAGATGGAATTTCTAAAATATTCCTTGCCCTATTAAAGAAGCCATGAGTTAGAAATCTTGATGCATAGATGTGATGATTTATGGAAATTCTAGAGTTGAGAAATCTTCAAATTGATGGCAAATATTTTTCCTGAAAGTGGATGGCTCCTTTCTACAAGACAGTATGCATGATTGTTTTAAAATTCTTTAACATGTGTTAACAAATTGAGATCTTTAAATTCTTCTCTTTCATTACACAAACTTTTATTAAATAATTGATGGCATTATTACATTGAGTAATAATCTAATACTATGGAAAACATATGAAACTAAATAACTCACTAACAAAAATTAAATAATGCAGGAATAAAGGATGTAAATGAATAATTCTTGATATAAGAAATTCAAATGTCCAAAAGATATTAAAAGGTGCTTAACTTTATTAGTCTTGAGGGAAATGTAAGTCAAAACAACAATGGTCTGCCCACAGGGACCATGAGTCTGTACCCAGTGACCCACAATCATCTGGTAACATTCAGTGAGGCCCATGGGTAATGGAGTCTGATCCCAGTGACCTGCACACACCCAGAATAGATCTCTGAAGCCCATGAGGACAAGGAGTCTATGCCCAGCAACCTGAAGTCAGCCAAGAACCATCAGTGAGAGTTATGAAAGCTAGGAGTTTTCACCCAGCAATTTGTCACTCCCAAGAATCATCTCTATAGCCTGTAGGGAATACTGTGCCCAGTCACCAGAAATCTTCAGAAAAGACTCAGTGAGGCCCACAGGGACTGGAAGTCTGCTCCCAGCATCTCACAGTCATCTGGGAACATTTAGTGAGGCCTGAAGGGACTGAAAAGATGCAGCTAGTGACCTACACACTCCCAGGAACAGGAGGTGAGGCTTGTGGGAACTTGCACCTAGTGATCTGCCCATGACCAGGAACCATCTCTGAGGTGCACAGGGGTGGGACGTCTAGGTGCAAAACTCACAGACATCTGCACCCCTCAGTGAAGTCTGCTGCCTGATGGGCTGCCAGCACAGTAAGCAGATAGGAATTGACATCTGGTTGATTGAGAGGAACACAGAAAATGTGCTAAAATGAAAAAAACAGAATACAATGTCAAACTTCTAGCCCATCAAGATCAAGTGCAGGAGACATAAAGGAAAATGAAATTGGGCATTAGACATCTGAAATTTCTGAATGATAGCAACAGAAGTAAAAAAACAACTCTAGGAAGCTATAAGGAGATCATAACAGAAATGACGTCTCAAGTAAAAAATGAAATGATAGACATAATGATAGGATTGTGAGAATATCTAAAGAAGACATGAATAAAATAAATAAAGGAACATAGGAAAATGATGGAATCCTTGCATGAGCAGTATAGGAAACAATTAGAATACATGAAATAGATTAAACAGGTATCTAGGAAATCAGGAATTCCATTGAAAGTAGACACTGAAGAAAGACTCTGAGACCTTGAAGACATAAAGGCAACCAGTGATGATTAAAAGAAAGATGTCTTAAAAATAACAAGAAATCAGTAAATAACTATTTAACAGTGGCAAGATGATGAGAGGAGAAACAATACAAAGCTGATAGGTGTCAATGAAAATGAAACACAATATAAATGCCATAAAAAGTCTATTGGCAGAAGTAATAGCAAAAAATTTCTCAAACCTGGGAAAAGAACTAGAAATTAGGATAAGTGTGGCATGCAGTACTCCAACTATCTATGCCAAAATAAATCTACACCTTAACATATAATAATTTGAAATCCCAAAATTCAGCATAAGAACTGAATATTAAAAGTTTCTAGCAAAAAGAAACAGATCACATTTAAGGAAAGCTTCTCAACACAAAACATCAAGTCAAGAAGAGCATAGAGTGAAGATTTTCAAGCACTGAAAGAAAATGGCTTCCAATCTAGACTGATGTACCCTGAAAAACTATCTTTCAAAATCAATGAAGAAATAAGATACTTCCATAAAGTGCAAATAAAGAATGTCATAACTACCCAAAACAATCCTACAGAGTATTGAAATACATTCTAGCATTCTAGAAAGGTAAAAAGATGACCACAACCCCAAGAAAAAGAACTGAAAGAAATCAAAAAGCAGGAGAAGCAACTAAAAAGAGAGAAAAAGTGGGGAGACAACAGCAGAAACATAACACGACAAAGATAAACATATGTATATTGATGTAAATGGCCTCAATTAACCAATCAAAATAATCAGACTAGCAGAGTGGGTGATGAAACAACATCCAACAATATAAGAAGCACATTTAACTCAAAAGGAAATTCCTAGACTTAAATCAAAGGATGAAAATCAATATTCCATGTGACAAGAACCCAGAAAAAAGCAGAGGTAGCTATTCTGTTTTCAGACAATGTGAACTTTAAATCAAGAATGATCAAGAGCAATAAAGAAAGTCACAACATACTTGTTAGGGGAAAACTTCAAGAGAAAGAGATATCAATCATAAATATACATGCATCAAATATGGGAACACACAACTATGTAAGGCAAATATAAATAGACATGAAAAAACCACATAAGCAATAATACAAGTATAATGGAGGACATTAACATCCCATTGACAGATCGACTAGACAAAAAATTATTGAAGAAATAACAGAAAAGAATCAAACTTGTGACCAAAAGGTCTTAGTAGACATGAACAGAGTCTTCCACTGAACAACATCAAATTACACATTCTTTTCAGCTGCACATTGGACGTTCTTTAACATAGACCATACACTACCTCACAGAACATACTTGAGTAGATGCAAAGGTATTGAAATTATGCCATGTATATTATCTGACCACAGTACAATGAAATTAGAATTAAAGACAAAAGAAACTGCAAAACATCCATAAACATAGGGAAATTAAATAACACCCTACTGAAGAACAAATGGATCACAGAGGAAATTAAAGAAGAACTTAAACAATATACACAATCAATCTAAAATGCAAACAAAATTACCAGAACCAATGGGATGCAATGAAAACAGTTCTTAGAGGGAAATTTATGCAGGTGAATTCTCATGTCAGGAAAACAGAAGGAAAACAAATAAACACAAGCTGCACCTCAGATTTCTACAAAAGGAAGAAAATTCAATCCCAAAGAAGAGAGGAAATCATAAAGGTTTAAACAGAAAAAAAATGCACTTGCACCTAAGAAAATAATACATAGAATTAGTGAATCAAAAAGATGGTTCTTTGAAAGCATAAATAAAATTAATAAACACCTAGCCAAAATTTAAAAAAAAATTCATCAAATTCATGCAATAAGGAATGAAAAGAGTTAAATCACTATAGATCTTGTGGCAATACAGAAGGTCATCAATAATTACTTTGAAAACCTTTACTGTCATAAGATCAAAAACACAGAAGTGGACAGACTCCTAGAAGCATGAATTACCAAAGGTGGATCAAGAAGATATAAAACTCTGAATAAACAAAAATCAGTTAATAAAATTGAAAATGTAATTAAAACTTACAAAATCATGGCCAGATCATAATGGATTCATGGCTGAGCTCTACAAGAAATTTAGAGACAATTTGATAGCCGTAGTCCTCACATTCTTTAATGAAATTGAAAAGGAAGCTATTTTCCCTAGTTTATTCTGGGAGGAAAATATTACCCTGATCCTTAAACCAGAGAAAGACCCAGCCAAAAAGAAAGTTATAGGTCAATCTCTCTAATGAACATAAATGCCAAAATCCTCAATAAAAATCTAATAAACACAATGTAGTAAATCATCAAGGAGATTATATACCAAGAACAAGTAGAATTCATCCCAGGAACTCAAGGATGGTTCAACATACACAAATCAATAAATATGATCCACCATATTAACAGAGGCAAAGACAAAAATCACACAATCATCTCAATAGATGCAGAAAAAGCTTTTGATAAAGGCCAACACTCATTCATGGTAAAAACCCAACAGAAAATGGTCTTTATTTCAACCTGATTAAAGTCATCCATTGCAAACTAATGCATGCCATCTATTACAAACTAAAGACTAATAGATGGTCTTTATTTCAACCTGATTGAAGCCATCCATTACAAACTGCCAAAATCATACCAAATATTCAAAAATTGAAAACTTTCTAAAATTAAGAAAAAGAACAAGATATCCACACCCCTAGGACAGGCAATGGTGCCCCGGGGGCTCTGCCAGCCCCAGTTCACCATGCCCAGCTTCTGCATTTCAGTTAAGAGAGCTAAGAATTTGCAGTGTGGTGGAGTTTGCCCCATGTGAGTCCAGGTGACTGAGGAAAGTTGGAGACCTACCTTCCAGCTTTTGAGTTTCTGGGGAGCTACTGGGACACTGAACTGGGTCCAGCAGATTGCAGGGCCTCAGTCAACCATGCTCAGCAGTTTTGTTTCAGTCCAGGAGGCAGAAACCATGCATGAGGACTCTGAGCTCAATTGGGATGGCCTGGTGACAGCTTGAGACCAGCGCGGCCAGTGACTGAGTTCATATCCACAACCCTAGGACAGGGGATTGTACCGTGGGGGTATCTCTGGCCCCAGTTCTCCACACCTTGCTTCCAACTCTCAATTTAGGGAGCCAAGTACCTGCAGAGGAGCTGAGACTGTTCCAGTAGCTGAGGGTGCAGTAAGAGATTTGCAACATACCCAGAGGAAGCTTTGGAACACCACTCAAACCAAGGAAATAAAGAAAAATGACAAAAGGAAAGACAAAAAGGCAGGCTCAAATCACTAGCCTATCCCAAGAAAGCCTGGGAGCCATGTACATATAAGAAAATAGAATCCATGCACCTGAAATGACTGAAATGATATCAACTGAAATAAAGAAGCAACTAGGGGAAGCTATGGAGAAATTCAAATTAGAATTAATTGCCCAGGTAAAAGAAGAAATGATAAAAGTAGTGAAAGAAATAGTGAACACATCTAGTGAAGACACAGCTAAAAAATTAGAGGAACAAAGAAAACAGATAGAATCCCTGAATGAACACTATAAGAAACAAGCAGAATACATGAAGAATATTCAAATAAATATACAGGAAATCAAAAATTCTATTGAAAGCTGTAAAAACTGCCTCAATGAAAGTGAAGATAGAATTTCAGACCTCGAAGATAAGATCACAGCTAGTGAACAGGAAAGGAAAGATCTTTAAAAAATAACAAAGAATCAGGAAATAACAATTCAACAGCTACAAGATGATGCAAAGAAAAATAACATAAGATTAATAGGGATAAATGAAAAAGAAGGGGACAGCCCAAATGATATCAAGAGGATGTTTACAGAAGTAATAGCTGAAAACTTCCCACATATGAGAATGGAAACTGACATTTGGATTAGTAAAGCATATAGAACTCCAAATAGCTATAACCAAAATAAAACTACACCAGGACACATAATAATCATCCCAGAAACCCACCATAAAAACAGAATACTAAAAGCTGTTAGAGAGAAAAGACAGATCACCTATAAAGGAAAGCCTATCAGAATCCCAGCAGACTTCTCAACACAAACAATGAAGTCAAGAAGAGCATGGAGTGAACTATTTTAGATCCTAAAGGAAAACCACTTCCAACCAAGACTGACATACCCAGCAAAACTGTCCTTCAAAATGGATGGAGAAATAAGATACTTCCATGACAAAAAAAGCTGAAAAATTTCATGACCACCCAACCAACTCTACAAGGAATACTGAAAGATATTCTATATACATATAGGATAAAACTACCAAAGGCAGACAATTAAATAGTATGGAAAGCTAAAGATACAACAGCATAAAGATAACAAGTCAACAATAAACCAATATATAACAGTTATAATCATTAAAGTAAATGGCCTCAACTCACCAAGCAAAATAAACAGACTGACAGAATGGATCAAGAAACAAAATCCAACATATGCTGTCTACAAGAAACCCATCTTACCCAAAAAAAGCCCATAGACTGAAAATCAAAGGATGGAAAACAATACTTCATGCAGCAGGAAACAAAAAAAAAAGTGGGAGTAGCAATCCTGTTTGCAGACAATGTGAACATCAAGAATGATCCAAAGAGATAAAGACTACATACTAGTTAGGGGAAAACTTCAGGAGGAAGAGATAATAATCTTAAAAATATATGCACCAAATTCCAGAGCACCCAGCTATACAAAGCAAATATTAAATGAAAAGTCAAATAAGCAATAACACAATTATAACAGGAGATTTTAACATGCCATTGACACAGAGGGACAGATCAACTAGATGGAAAATCAGCAAGGAAATAACAGAACTGAATCACACCTGTGAACAAATGGACTTGATAGATGTATATAGAGTTTTCCATCCAACAACATTAGAATATACATTCTTCTCAGCAGTACATGGGACACTCTTTAAAATAGACCATATACTAGCCCACAGAACATATTTAAGTAAATGCAAAAGAATTGAAATTATCCCATGCATGTTATCGAATCATAGTGCCATGAAATTAGAAATTAATGATAAAAGCAACCGCAAAAACCTCACAAACACATGGAAACTGAGGAATACACTCTTGACCAATCAGTCGGTCACAGAGGAAATTAAAGAAGAAATTAAACAATATCTACAAGCAAATGAAAATGCAAACACAACTTACTGGAATTTGTGGGATGCAATGAAAGCAGTCCTCAGAGGAAAATTTATTGCACTGAGTTCCCACATCAGGAAGACATAACGAACACAAGTAAACAACCTGATGCTACAATTCAAACATCTAGAAAAAGAAGAGCAAGCCATGCCCAAAGCCAAAAGAAGGCAGGAAATTATATGGATTAGAGCAAAAATTAATGCAATAGAGACTAAGAAAACAGTACAAAGGATCAATGAATCAAACAGTTGGTTCTTTGAAAGAATAAATAAAATTGATAAGCCCTGGATAACCTTATTTAAAAAAGGAAAGAAAAAATTCACATTCATGCAATAAGGAAGGAAAAAGGTGAAATTACTACAGACTCAGTGGAAATACAGAAGATCATCAACATCTATTGTGAAAACCTCTACTCTCATAGGTTCGATAACACTGAAGAAATAGACAGATTCCTAGATATATATGAACTACCAAAGCTGGATCAGGAAGATGTAAAATTGCTGAATAACCCAATTTCTATTATTGAAACTGAAAATGTAATTAAGTCCTTGCCAACAAAGGAGAGCCCAGGCTCAGATGGATTCACTGCAGAATTTACAAGAAATACAAAGAAGACTTAATTCTGACACTCCTCAAACTCGTCAATGAAATTGAAAGGGAAGCAATTCTTCTTAAGTCATTCCTGGAAGCAAATATTACTCTAGTACCAAAACCAGAGAAAGACCCAACTAAAAAAGAGAACTGCAGGCCAATCTTCCTAATGAACATAGATGCAAAATTCTCAATAAAATATTAGCAAAATGATACAGCAAATCATCAAGAAGATTATTCACTCCAACCAAGTGAGATTCAACCCAGGAAGGCAGGGATGGTTCAACAGATGTAAATCAATAAATGTAACCCAACATATCAATAGATCCAAAAGTAAGAACTACATGATCATCTCTATAGATGCAGAAAAAGCTTTTGATAAGGTCCAACACTTATTCATGATAAGAACCTTACAGAGAATTGAAATAGATGTTCTTTACCTCAATATGATAAAGGCCATCTATGACAAACCTACAGCCGGCATCATATTAAATGGCCAAAAACTGAAAGCCTTTACCTTAAAATCAGGTACAAGACAAGTATATCCCCTATCACTGCTCCTCTTCAACATAGTACTGAAAATTCTAGCCAGAGCAATTAGACAAGTGAGAAATAAAAGGGGTAAAGATAGGAAAAGAGGAAGTTAAATTATCAGTATTTGCAGATAAGATGATACTTTACATAGAAGACCCCCAAAACTCCATTGAAAAACTCCTAGATATAATAAATAAATTCAGCAATATAGCTGGATACAAAGTCAATACTTAAAATCAATAGCATTCCTTTACACTAACAACAAAAATACTGAGAGAGAAGTAAGAGAAGTCACATCCTTAACACTAGCATCCAAAAAAATGAAATACTTAGGAATTAATCTCACAAAAGATGTAAAACAGCTATACAAGGAAAATTATAATATCCTGAATAAGGAAATTGAAGAGGACCTCAGATAATGGAAAGACATCCCCTGTTCATGGATAGGAAGAACAAACATTGTGAAAATGGCCATTCTCCCAAAATTACTATACAGATTCAACGCAATCCCAATCAAAATACCACTAACATACCTAATAGATCTAGAGAAATCACTTCTAAAATTCATCTGGAACCACAAGAGACCTAGAATAACAAAGGAAATTCTACACAGCAAAGGCAAGTAAGTAAGCATCACAATCCCTGATTTGAAATTATACTACAAAGCTACAGTAATAAAATCAACATGGTACTGGAATAATAACAGACCTGAAGATCAGTGGAATAGATTGGAAGATACAACCACAACCACAAACTCACTCAACCACCTTATCTTTGATGAAGGAGTCAAACATGTTTCCTGGAAGAATGACAGTCTCTTCAACAAATGGTGCTGGAGAAATTGGCTATCCATATGCAGAAGACTAAAACTAGACCCATGCCTATCAACATGTACTAAACTAAAATCTAAATGGATCAAAGATCTCAATCTTAAACAGAAACACTAAATCTGATGGAAGACAAAGTAGGTTAAAACCTCGAAGATATAGGGGTAGGAAGGGAATCCATGAACAAGAATCAAACTGCATGGCAAATACTTCCCAGAATCAATAACTGGAACCACATCTTATTAAAGAGTTTCTGCATGTCAAAAGAGATTTCCAGCAGAGTGAAAAGAAACCCACAAATTGGGAAAAAATCTTAATGGATTTTCCCTCAAACAAAGGTCTTCTGTCTAGAACTTATAAAGAATTAAAAAAAATCAGACCCTCGAAATTCAAAGACCCAATCCAAAAATGGGCATCTGAAAGGAATACACAGTTCTCATATAAAGAAATATGAATGGTAAACAAATACATGAAGAAATGTTCATCATCATTAGTCATTAGAGAAACGCAAATTAAAACTACACTTAGATTCCATCTCACCCCAGAAAGAATGGCCAGGATAGAAAAAACTACCAAGTGTTGGAGAGTCTGTGGGGAAAAAGGAACTCATCTACACTGTTGGTGGGAGTGTAGACTGGTGCAACTACTGCGGAGGTCAGTTTGGAGATTCCTCAAAAAGCCGGATTTGTAAGTCCCATTTGACCCAGCTATTCCACTTCTGGGCATGTTCCTAGAAGAACTGAAAACATCATACCACAGTGATATATGTGCACCCATGTTTATAGCAGCACAATTAGTAATAGCCAAATCTTGGAAACAACCTAAGTTCCCATCAACTGAGGAACGGATTAAAAAGTTGTGGTATTTTTATACAGTGGAGTACTACTCAGCTATAAAGAATGATCACATTGAGATATTTATAAATAAATGGACATGACTCAATACCATACTCATAAGCGATATATGCCAAACTTACATGTGTAAATACCACCGTATAGTCTCCCTAGCATGAGAGTTGGTAAGAGTATATAAGATTTTATGGTAATCATGATTTCCCATTTCATTGCTTTGAAGCCTTTCAATGTTTTCATTCATCAGTTGGAATGGATTTAATCTGTTTTGTTTTACTTTATTATGCATGTTGGTATGAACAGCAGTTTTGAACAAAACAGAACTTTATGGCAGCCATTGCTGATTTAATATCGTCTTCCTTAGAAGTCCTACCATGCTTCTACTCTGCTATTACCATTGTTTCTATCATGTTGTGTCTTATTGGGAATTTAATATATGTGATAATATAAACAAATCTTTTTATTCAGAATGAGATATTATAGTAGCCATTGATCATAGTTATTCCGTTCATAATGTCCTGTAATTCATTCATTCTCTTGAATGGTTTTATACTATTGTGTTATGTATCTGAAACTAAGCTCAACTATAGCAGAGAAAGATATATTTTGATAGCTACTGTTAATGTCTGGTTGTCTTATTGTAAAGTGTTGTGTTGCTTATGTTGTTCTGTTCTGATCTGCTTTGTTCTGCCCTCTTTTGTTTTATTCTCTTTAAAATAAAAAAAAATAAGAACTGTAGGAGTAATAAAACCCAAAATGCATAATTGCTACTGTAAAACAGAGAGCAAATGAAGTTCTCTAAACAATATAACTGCATGTATGTTTACGTGTGGAAGATAGATGACCATACTACTGTTTTTGTTAGATTGTTGAGCAGAACTGTTAATAGTCTCACTGTTTGAATGTCTACTTTGTATGCTTTAATTTTGTAACTTGAACAACTATTTCCAAGATGACAGTATGTAACTTATCAACTAGTGATTTCATAGTGGTTTTTTTTCTTCTTTTTTTTCTTTGGAATTCTGTATTGTTGCTGCCCTTTTTTCTGTTTTGTTTGGTTGTTTTTTTCTTTCTAAATAAAAAAAAGAACAAAACAAATATGGCCACTATCAACTCTCCTATTCAATATAATACTGCAAACAAGCACAGAAAATAGATAGGAGATAAAAATAAGAGGAATAAGAAAAGGAAAAGAAGACGCTAAATTACTATTACCTGCATGTGAAATGATACTCTACATAGAAGACACCAAAAACTCCACCAGTAGACATCTAGACTTAATAAGAAAATTCAGCAATGTAGCTGTCACTATTCAAAAGTCAATAACATTCATGTACACAAATAACAACCTCACTGAGAGAGAAATTACAGAAACCACACCCTTCACAATAACATTAAAAAACAAATACTAAGGATTCAATAAAACAAAGCAAGTAAAATATTTACATATTGAAAATGATAGTATTCTTCAAAAGGAAATTGAAGAGGAATTCAGAAAATGGAAATATATGCCTTGCACACGGAGACTAAAAAACCAACATTGTGAAAATGGCTTTACTCCCAAAACTGTTATGGAAATTTAATGCAATTCTGATCAAAATACCACTAGCACATCTCACAGATCTAGAGAAAACATTCCTAAAATTCATTTGAACCATGAGAGACCCAGAATAGCAAAGGTTGTCCTGGACAACAAAGGAAAGGCAAGAAGTATCACAGCCCTAGACTTGAATTTATACTACAAAGCCAATATAATATAATCAGCATGGTATTGGAAACAAACAAACAAATCTGAGGATCAATTAAACAGAAAGGAAGATACAGACACAGCTAAAAACACAATCAGCCATCTTATCTTTGACAAGTGGGCCAAACATTTTCTCTGGAAGAAAGACAGCCTCTTTAGTTAATGGTGTTGGAAAAACTGGCTTTCTACACACTAACAACTTTAACTAGACCCACCCCTATCACCATGCTATAAACTAAAGTTAAAATAGATCAAAGGTCTAAATATTTATAAATAAAGAGTAAACCAGATGAAAGGCAATGCATATAGAATTCTAAGGATGCAGGTGTAATCTGAGAGCTTGTGAACAAAAACCAATGTGCATAGGAAGTACTTCAAAGAGTCAAAGACTGGGATCTCATCATATTAAAGTTATTGCACATCAAAAGAAATCTCCAACAGACTTAAAGGAAATCCCAAAGATTGGAAAAAACATTTTTTCCAACTGTGCCTCAAAGGACTTTTTCTGCAGAGCTTATAGACAATTGAAAAAAATCACCCCCTCCAAATTTAAAGTCTCAATCAAAAATGGACTTCTGAGATGAATACACAATTCTTAGATGAACACTATAAGTAGTAAATAAATACATGAAAAAATGTTCAACATCACTAGTCATTTGAGAATTGCAACTTAAAACAATACTGAGATATCATCTCACTCCAGAAAGAAAAGGTAACATCAAGATATCAACCAATAACAAATGCTGGCAGAGCTGGGAGGAAAAACGAACCCTTCTCCATTATTGGTGAGATTCTAGACTGGAGCAATCACTGTGGAAGTCAGTATAAAGATTCCTCGAAAAAATAGGATTAGATATTCAATTGTTCTTAGCTATTCCCCTTCTGAATATTTTCCAAGAAGAATTGAAAACATCATACCACTGTGATATATGTGCACCCTGTTTATAGACACACAATTTGTAAAAGTTAAATCTTGGAAACAGCTCAAATGCCTATCAACTAAGGAATGGATAAAGAGGATGCGTTTTTTAATGTAATGGAATACTACTGAGCCATAAAGAATGATAAACTCAACACTTATTGGTGAATGTACTCAACTAAAATCCATCATTATAAGTGAAATTAAGTCAGACTTGCATGTGTAAACACTGAATTGTCTTGCTAGTGTAAGAAACTGAAACAGTGAAAGAGATCCAAAATTAAACTGCTCAAAGTGAATTTATATTTTTTGATCTATCTCTCACACATGTGTCTTCTAGCTTGAACAAATACTTTAAGGATAATAATATGTAATATAACAAATATTAATATAACAAATAATATTACAATAATATGTAATATAACAAAAATTGTTAGTTCCTATCATGTTGTTTGTAATCCTATATGCCATTGTTTTGGCGTCATCAAGGTCATTTTGATTTGCTGTTGTTTTTATATGTTCATGTCTTGATTTTTCTGTTTTTTCTCTTAAACATAAAACAATGTCTTTTAATGAAAGAAACATTTAAGAAAATAGGTATAAAAAGAGTTTATTATTCAGATAAAAGCCACTCATGAAAAATCTGCTGCCAATATTATATTAAATGGGAAAAATTGAAAAGATTTCACTTTAAAATCAGGAACAAGACAAGGATGTCCACTATAACCACTCTTGTTCAATATAGTGCAGAAAACATTGGCAGAAGCTATATATATATATATGTCAGATTATAATCAAATTATTATTTGCAGCGAATGTGAACTTTTTCATAGAAGGCTCAAAAAATCCACAAAATGAAGCTCAGAATTAATAACTAAATTCAGTAATGAAGCAGGATAGAAATCAGCACACAAAACTCAATAGTATTCCTTACTCTAGTAATGAACCCAATGAGCAAGAAATCAGGAAAAAATACTATTCAAGATAGCATCAATAAAAAGTAAATACCCATGAAATAACATAGGGAAGTGAAAGACCTCATCAATGAAATATAGAGTACCATGAAAAAAGGAAATTGAACAAGACATCAGAGAATAGAAAGACATTCCCTGTTCCTGCATATGCAGCACCAATGTAGTCAGAATGGCCATAATTTTAAAATCATTATACAGCTTTAATGCAGTCTAAATCAAAATTTCAACAGCATTCTTTACCAAATGAGAGAAAAAAATTCTATAATTTATCTGGAACTAGAAGAGACTCGCAAACGCAAAAATAGTCCTCAGTAGAAAGAGGAAAGTGTGAATCATTGCAATTACAAACCTAGTTACATGTCAAGGTTAACACAATAAAGTAGAAAAAGAAAAAGTAACATGATGGTGCTGGTACAAAAAGAAACATGAGGCTCTGGAACAGAGTACAGTATTAAGAAACAACTCAAGAGCAATCAACTATTTGATCTTTGAAAAAGTTTCAAAAAACATACAGCAGAAAAAGAATAGGCTTTTTTAATAAAAGCTGTAGCAGGCATAAGATGAATTTCAGAATCATATGTCTCATAATATACTAAACAATAATCAATTGTATGTTAGTGTACTAAATGCTAAAACATACATGCTTATCATACTGGAACACAAATGAGTAAAATTTTCGTAGTTAAAGACAAGAAAAGACATTCTGACTAGAACACCAGCTGCATTGGAAATAGTTCTAAAAATCAATAAATGATATCTCAAATTTAAAAGATTCTGTACAACAAAATAAATACCCAAAATAATGAAAAGTCAGCCTAGAGTTAATTAGAATGTTTTTCCATCCATTCCGGAGAGGAATCACATCTATAACATGTAAAGATCTCATAAAAGGACCTTTTCAAAATAACCTAAATCAAAAAATGGGGTAGGAAAAAAGAAAAGACACTTCACAGAAGAGAATTTACAAATAACCAGTAAATACATGGAGAAATGGTCAGCATTACTGGTTGTTACAGATATATGAATTCAAGCAACACTGAGATTCCACCTTACCCCTGTAAGAATGGCTATTATCAATAAAACAAATAATAACAAGTGCTAAAGAGGCTTAGGGGTTAATTAAGATGCTTTCCAAAACATTGTGGTAATGTAAACAAGTACAACTACTATTGAAGTTAGTGTTACTAAAAAAACAAAATGAGAAATTTGGCTGGGCCCAGCTATTCTTTGTCTAAGTATCTACCTGAAAAGATTAAAGATTGCCACATTACCTTGAGTCATGCATAACAATGTTTATAACAGCACAGCTCATAATAGGTCCCTTTTGCAGTGGATGAATGGATAAAGAAAATACAGTTCTTACTCTGCCATAGCAAAAAAATAAAATAAAAACAAAAAAAAACAACTTGGTTCATTTGTATTAAAATGCTTACACCATACCTTCAGACCATATTAAGAGAAGTAAATCAAAAAACATAAGCCTAAATATCATGATATTTCTTATATAAGAAAACCAAAGTATAAATGAAGAGCAAAAGATAATAGGAAGTAGAAAGGTAGACTTTTCTCACAGGGGAATGTGATCATGAACTTGAAGAGGGGGGATAAGGGAGAAAACAAGAATTAAGATATGTTATTATATGAACCAACTCCACACAAGGAATGTAAAGATTATACACTGAGTATATGTACAAAGATAAAGGAAAGAGTTCAGCAGTCGAGTGCAGTGAGGACACAGGGGAGGTAGAGGGGATGATAAAAAGAATTAAGATGCATTATGTATATGACAGGTAGTAATGATTAAAACATAATGAGATATCACCTCCCCTTGCTTAAAATGGATACTGCTGATAAGATTACATGTATATCTATACACACACACACACACACACACACACTGGCATATGTGTGAGGAAATGGGAACTCACATATAGTTTTGGTAGAAATGTAATTTAGTAGAACTGCTATAGAGAATAACATGGAGGTTGTTAATGAAGCTGAATTGGATCTACCACATTATTCAGTAATCCTACAATGGAAAATATTCCCAAAGTATATCAGAATAGCAAAGAAATATTTGCATCACATGTTTATTACAGCATTGTTTACCATAAAAGGTTATTAAATTAACTTAGATGTACCTCAATGGGTGAATGGATAGGTAATACACATAGAGTGGTATTATTCTTCCTCACAATGTGAAATCCTCTCACTTACAGCAATATGAATGAAATCATAAGATATAATTTTAAGAGAAATAAGTCAGATGTAGGAAGACACATACTCCATGAACTCTTTCATAGGTGAAATATAAAAAAATTGATATGGGTGATTCCTAGAATGTAACAGGAACGAAGGTGAGGGAAAAGAGAGAGGAAAACACACTCAAAAACAAATAAATATATTTCAATGTTCTAGTGATCCTACAGCATAATGACGGGAAAACTTCACAATGAACTGTTATGTATTTAATGAATAACTAGAAGATAAGAAATAAAGAGTAAGTAAGAACAAATTAATGATAAGGAGAAGTAAATGTTTCTTATCTGGATTTGAATATATTCGATACACATGTATTGAATTGTCATGCTGTATAACATAATTTGATAAACTTACAATAAAATTTAATATTTAAAATGATTCTAACAGTGAACTCTAGTATACTATTTATTCAAATTGAAACATTACCTAAAATTAAGAATAATCTATAAAAATATTACTTAATATATTTAAATTAAAACATTCAACAACAGTATTAAAAATATGCAAGACACTGTATATTAACTTTTGGGCAAACAGCTTTCCTATAAACTATAGAGCTTGGTTTGAGAAAATACAAACAAATATTCATTTACACTTAGAATAAGTAAAAAACTATAATGTAGAATCAAGCTTTTGGAAAAACAAATATAAATGACTAAGCTATAAATTGTGAACTTGGATAACTTTTCATAATCTGAAAACTTAAAGCAAATTAATATAAATATATTAATGATAAGCTATAAATTTAAATTTTCAATTTATCTTGTATAAACAAGGTCTACTTTTCTCCAAGTAAACATAATATTACTAGTTATATGAATGCTTGAAATTAAAAGGAATTTTTGACAACATAGCAAAGTCATACTTGAGGTTAATTAATGGATACAAAGTAGGAGGTTGTAGAACTATAACACATTTAGAAACTCATGATACCATGGCAACTCACTTTTAAAAAGTCACATTAGACCTAATAAAATGCTTTTCTCACAAGGAACTAAGATATCTATAAATTACAGGTCTTTAATTTTAATTATTCTTAACTTTACTACAAAAGTATATAAATTTTTGCTAACATTTCTATAATTTTAAAACATGAGATAATAAATACTGTAAGTCTTAATGCAAATTTTTTCTAAAAAATGCTAAACAGTATGATTACAATATTTAAAAATAACTTGTTCTTCATATTACATGATGGAGGTGTTGCATAGTAATGGCAAAGTTTATGTATACTTAAAATAATAAAGAAACAATTTAATGAATATACACTACCATTTAATGAATATACACGACTGAACATCCACTCAGGGCAAGCACTATGTTAGACTGATAACATCTAACATTTGTTGATTAATTTTATTTGGCATTTTTGAGTGTTTTACATTAATTATTATACTCATTCTTCAGAACATTTGAGGTGCATTTAATTGCCTTCATCATTCCACTGTAAAATGAAGCTTCAAAGAATATGCACTATTTCCCACTAACATGTCTTCTAAGAAATACTAGGATCAAAACTATTTTTCTTTCTTTTTTTAGTTTTAAAGATAGTAAAATTCAACAAAACATAACAAAGCCAATCAAAATAAAGACACAAAATTGGTACAAAACTTCAAAACAGGATACTAGGAAAACAATCATAGCTACCATAGTATATCGCGCTATCTTCACAATAATTGTCCATTCCATCAGGAATAGCAAAATATATAACAAAAAAAGAATAAAATCAATCAAAACAGAGTATGGAATAAAGCAAAAATTCAGAACAAAGCAAAACAGTGAGAAAAATATTGGATTTCAAAGACAAGAGAGAAGGAAATCCACTATATTTGCTTTATTGCATACTCATCCTTGCAATCTGACTAACCAATTTAAAGAAAACAATATGTAATATATTAATGATTGTTAGTCTCCTACTCTTTTCTTTAGAAATTCTGCATCTTTTTTTATTCTTTGTTCATTTTAAGATAAAAAATGAAATTAGACCCTTATATAATATCACATGTAAAAATCTATATAAATAGATTAAAAATTCCAGAAATGATAATTCTTATATTTTGTTCTGTGTTGTTCTTAGTAGTGTAATGAAATCTCAAAGTTTTACATTCTTTTAAGGGTTGTATATAAATAATAATTTTGGCTATTGCATCTGTGTTGTATGTAATAATCAATTTAGTCATTTTCTGGGCTTTCTAATTATGAAGCAAATGTTGCAGTATTACAATACCCATTCTCCAGCAACTCTTATTTTACTTAATGTTGGGCACAAAGTGAAACAGTATTGATAATGTTAGTTTGAAAGTGCAATGTAGTTATTAATTGCTTCATAAGTGAAAAATTGAAAGTTATGAATTTAATAAGTAATAAAAATATATATTGAAGTTACTTAGAACTACAATAAGAATGAATCACCCATTCATTAAATTATGGAGAAATAAAGAATTAATTCTAGAATTTTTTCACATTTCAGAGTATAATATTTATGGTTCTAGTAGTTAAAATATAGCAAACTATGAAAGATAGGGACATAAATTGTATGCTGATTGATAACAGTGTATTGCATTAGATTTGCAGCCTAGACCAGAACAGAAGCATAAGATCTCCTTAAACAAGTCAAGCTTACTGAATTTTCTGAAAGTAAAGGATTGCTACTGAGATTCAGAAACAGTCAATTTACACCACCTGCCAACGTACTCCAAACCTCTTGTGAATTTCTTTTCAATCTCTCTTTTGAGCCATGCTTACACATTTTGAACTTTTCACTTTTCAACCAACCACAAGGGTTTGTACAGTGAATGTTTGAAGTCCTTAATTTAAATAACCTTTCCATATTTCACATTTTAGTTATACACTTATACAAAACCTTTTGAATGTATTCCTTTAGTTAAAATGAAAAACAGCTCTTGTAAGTTGCATTACTCTTCTGATGTCTACACAGTTCAAAGCAGAGGCAGGCAGACTTGAGTTTGTGTTTTAATTCTGTAGGTTGTCAATGAGAACTAGATACAGCATATGTTCAGTTTACAGCATTAATATGTACATAAAATATTTTCTTATTTTCCTACTTGGTACCAAGGGTATAAGGTTTATTTTAAAAGAGCATTCAAAGAAAAGGATTTGTTTAGTATTAAAAATCTACATCCATTATTGTAAAGTTGAATTATCTTTTAATAGTTTAATAGTATTATAACAGTTACCTGTATTGTGAAATGTATTATTTCTTTTTATTCTACTTTAACGATTTACTATCTTGAGGAATCTTTTCCCTTGATATTGCAATTATTGTGATAGTTTTTAATGAATATTGCTTTCAGTTCTGTATACTGTAATATATTTTGAACAATACAAATTTTAAACCTCCTTACAAAAGCTATGGTCATGTATTTTCTTCTCAAGCTACCCATAAAAGTTACCATATGTTGAATTGTATCATTTATACACTAAACATTTAATCCTTATTATGATGTATTCTCTACATAAGTTATAGGGGTAGAATATAGATAAAATTTATTATGTCACAAGTCATAAAAGCTTGAATATCAATTTTCAAACAGTAAAAATAATGTGACAGAGAATGATAAGGAAGGCGTCTACAAAGGATGGTTTGGAAAAAACCTTCCAATATACTGCTATATTAGTTTACTTATTGAGTTACACTCTCCAGGAAAATGACAAGGAGCAGAGTCTTTTAGATGAAGTGCAAAATCTAGAATGAACACAGCAGAAGAAAAACAAAATTTTAAGGTCTGAAAAAAGAGATGTTTTGTTCTCTACCAAAACAAGAGGAAGAAATAACTGGACTAAAAATAAGATGCATGGGAAAGTGTTGGTTACTTTTCTCTTGTTGCTGAGTTAAAATACTGTACACTCAAAATTAATCATGGAAAGGTTTATTTAGCTCACAGTTTGTTTCATTCCATAATCAGCTAGATCTAAGGCAGGGTGGCATGGCAGAGTGCACCAGTTCAAGGCAGCGGCAGATACCAAAAGGAATAAAATCAAAAGAGTAAAAGGGAGTAACAATTCCTTTTTTGGCTCTTATATTTTAAGCAGGCTCCTGGCACAAGGGCAGGTGCAGCACTCACAAGGCCAGTCCCAGCACTAGACAGTGAATGAATCACAAACTCTAGATTCAATTGCCTTCAAAAGGCCTTTTCCCCAAGACTGCTGAGGCCTTGGGGGCACAGCCAGACACAAATCATAATGTTCTCCTCCTGATCCCCTAAAGACTCACGCTGTGGAAGGCATGTAGGCCATCTGCGGGACTTGCCAAGTTCCTAAGTTTCAGCATTCCTGAAAAATTCAGGTCTAAAGACTCTTCTGAGATATAAGGCAAGCTCTTAGCTGTGAGCCTCTCTACATATGAAAATAAAGTCAGACACTTCCAACATACAATGACACATGATAAGCATTTCCAATCCAAAAGTTACAAATGGGAATACAAAGAATTGGGACCAAAGCAAGTCTAAAATCCAGCAGGGAAAACATTAAGTCCTAGTCCGTGTGCAGCATCTGAGGCAATCTGTGGTAAATGGTGATTCCAAAGTGCTTGCACAACTGTCCCCATTGCACTTCCTGCCTGTATCAGTAGCTCTCGTGGATTCTCTCACTGACCCATTTTGCTACATTCTTGCAGGTTTCCAAACTTGGTTCTCCACTGCACCTTTGGCTTCACACTAACAATTTCATGCATTGTCCTCTGCCTTGCCTCGCAGACCTTCTGAAATCTGAATGGAAGCATTCTTCATCTCACAAATCTTCTACTCTGCATGTGCTGAAAAACAACACCATGTGCATGATGCCAAGGTCCTCTGCCAGCGGGACAAGGAGCCAGACTTTCCTCTCTCTTTGCTGTGTGGATTGAATCCTGAAAAATGGAACTCTGAATCCAATTCTGAGGAGCAAATTCTCTATGCTGCCACCATTTCTGAACCAGG
Source organism: Dolichotis patagonum (assembly GCA_004027295.1). Taxonomy (NCBI): domain Eukaryota; kingdom Metazoa; phylum Chordata; class Mammalia; order Rodentia; family Caviidae; genus Dolichotis; species Dolichotis patagonum. Next base: position 56,733 of record PVJX010004910.1, read on the forward strand.
TGCACCCATTCTGGAGCACGGTGCGCTGCCACTTTCTACTCAAAGCAGTCTTTCACCTTTACAGTTTTGAGGCAGTAAAGGCTGCAAAATCTATTCTGCTCTATGTTGTAGTCCACAATTTTACTGGATGTTCTTTTCTGGCCAGTCTCACAGCATTTTAAATCATTATGGTCAGCTCTAAGCTCTTGATTCTCAACATCAATCTGACTAAATGTCCCTAGCAGCAACCATGTCACAGGCTCAACACTGGATTATCTTGAAATTTCTTCTGCCAGATTAATTAATCTGACTCCCAGGCAAAGTTTCTGGACATGAGCAAAATGCAGACAAACTCTCTGACAACCAACAAAACACATCATCTGGAGTCCAACAGCCAGCAAAGTCCTTCTTCTCAGCAGAAGCTTCTTGAGCCTGGACTTTTCCAGCAAGGTTTCTATCAGCCTTCTGGTCTTGTGAGCTATGATAAGACTCTCCATGTAGAACAGCTTACACTTTCAGTTCTACACATTCAGGAAACATTTGTGAACCTTTCCAAACTCTTCTCACAAGCCATTTCCAAAGGTCTTGAGCCACATGATCAGGCATAGTCACAGAAATAACCCAACTTCTCTGGTAAAAAATTCTGTGTTTGCTACTTTTCTCTTTTTTCTTCTGGGACAAAATACACAACAACTAAAATTAAGGAAGGAAAGGCTTATTTAGCTTACAGTTTATGAAGGTTACAGTCCATAAACTGGCAGAGGGTCAATCAGTCATGGTTGTGGTTGATACCAAAGGGGAAAAAAAAAAAAAGGAAAAGGGGAAAACGGAGGAGTAAACCTCTTTCCCTTTCTTATATTCTGTGGAAGCTATCTGACACAGAGCAGGCACAGTACTCACAGTGTCAGTCCCACCACGAGACAATGAACCAATCACAAACCCTTGATTCGGCTGCCTTCAAAACGCTCACCCATATGACCACATGGAGGGCACATCCAGCAGACCCAAACGGTAACACAAGGTTAGGCCAGAGGGCACGGACTTCTAGGCCATGGGATAGGCCATGTCTTTCTTGCAAACTCCAAGGAAATTTCAAAGTTAAAGTGACAGTTTTTTATTCCCAGTTATAGAAGCTAAATTTGTAAGCTTTTGGAGAAAATAAGAATTCAATGGATGAATACTGGAATATGTTAGAATATTAAGACTAGAAGTATAGCTAAGTTTCAGGAACAGAAGTAGACAATGGGTACCTAATATAAATGAATATCATATTTCTTCATTTATATTTCTTTCTTGATATCTGCTTTATCATTGTCTCCTTTAAGAGAGAGATTATATTTTTTATGAAACATATTCATCATCCTATTCCAAGTGAAACAGTTGTAATATTGGCATAGAATTCTGTCTATTTGTATATTCCACAGAGAGTAAGTGTTTATATTTTTCTCTTAGCTTCTGATGACCCTGGTACTTTAGCTGTCTTGCCAAGACTGCCTGGATTTTGATTCAAAATGTTTAATTTTCATGGTCATTTTGTGTTTGAAGAAGAACCAACAGTGTATGGTGCAAGATCCAGTGATTAAGGTAGATGAGGACACAGCATAATTCATTTTATATGTCTGGCTTTCTCTTCAATCATTCAGTGACAACGGTCACTTTTTTTGATCTTGTAACATTTATGAAAGACAGTTTCAAAAATGCTTCTGAAAAGTGGCAATAATGAAGAGATGAATGTGTTCAAAGTGATGGGGAATTCTTTGAGGGTAAATTACGGCAGTGTGTCTTTTATTGTAATACCTTTTTTTAAAAAAGTTTACATTTTTATCACTTTTCTTGATTAACCTTGTATATCTCCTTTTATTCTCAGTTTAATATAATTTTTTCAGCTATTTCATGATTAAACAACTAACTATGGAGGTCAGAGTGACAACCTATGAGGAAAATATTGTAGAGAGCAATATTATGGTGTTAACAGTCCGTTAATTTCCTTGGATGTAGAAAACTGACAATACATATTTTCACAATTCAGTAGTGATTTTTGCTTTCTAAACACTTATAAGCCATAATATCATGTCCAAAAATGAGATATACCAATTTTAGATACATGCTGACAGTTAATCATTTAATGTACTTTTATAGTTAATGAGTAGCTGTTGGTTGAGAAATGAGCTACATTTTAGAGAAAAGTCCACCTTCATTTTTGTGTGTTATAGAGTCCATATAATAATAAGCACTTCATTCTAACGTACATTTCTAATCTTTCCCTCCAATGACTCTTATGTGAACCATCTATTTGATTTAAAAGGATAATTCAGAGGCCCTAGCAGGAAATTTTTACTTTATATCTTAACCAAAGACAATTTCATAAAGTCATGTATGACTGTTGATTTTAGGAAAATATTTAAAATGAAGTGTTTCAGATAACTAATTTTAAGGAACTTATGTTTCAAAGTTGTCATTAATCTGACAAAATTTGCCAACATTTAAGTGTATGCAAACTTAAAACTGTAGTATCTGAGTTCTCCTTAATCAATATACAGTTACAATATTTCACATACTATTTACACATGTTCTAACACCATTCTTTAACTGATACGTAGTTATTCCTTAGTGATGATATTTTCCCAGCACCACAAAGAAGCTATACATACTGAATTCTTTGAAACCATATAATTTTGAAATGAATGGCAGCATAGCTATTGTTTTTTATTAGAAATTTTTATCCCTGGTCTTTTGTCACATTTTTAAACATCATTTTTGGTGAATTCAGTATCTAGAGTAATAAGTTTTTCAAAATATGATTGTAATAGGCTCCTCTACACCATCAGGTCTAACTTACTGTGACTTTTGGCCATCTAATCTGCTTCTTGATTATATTTTCATTCAGTCTTTAGAGATTGAACTAAATATTTTTTTATACATGAGAAGATGTTACATCAATGTTGTTCTTAAAATCTTTGTGTAATTCCTCACTCATTTCACATAGGATGGTATCAATGGCTTATATTTCTATCAAGCCTATCACCACCATACAATGAAAACTTCAAAACTGATCAGATGCCTTTCACAGGTCACTCAGTTTCCTGTTTTTTGTCTTAAGAGTTGTATAATGTCTTCTGAATAACTCCATCCTTATTCTTGCTGAATTATCTTCACAGAGCTTTCTCTATGTCTCTCTGTTTTTGTCTCTGGCTCTTTCTGTCCTTCTCTCTCTCTCTCTCTCTCTCTCTCTCTCTCTCTCTCTCTCTCTATATATATATATATATATATATATATATATATATATATGCATGTGTGTGTATATATGTGTGTGTGTGTGTGTGTGTCTGAAATACAGAATATAGTTCTTGAATATTTAGCTGGATATAAATTCTCAACTTTCAATATACTTATCTACTATTGGAAAAAACCTTCCCCTGTTAAAAGATCCTCTTTTCAATGTACTGTTAATTTATTGGTTTATACTGCTAGAATCTGGCATGTCAAATAAATTACTGCTTTTCACAACTATAAATATCCTCTAAAAGTTAGTGGATAATGAAAGATGTATCTATCTTCTTAGCTTTATAGGTTTTAATGAAAGAAAGAAAGTTTCATATGAAATTGTGCACATTACTCAACCACACAAGTCAAAAACAAACAAAAACACAAATAAACTAACAATAATTTTCCATTCATCTACAAAATAGGTATCAGTTCACTACATAATGAAATTATCAGGATCATTAAGCATATTATAGTTTTCAATTGATGATATACTCAGACATAGGTATGAACAATTATCTAAATTTATGTCAAATTAAAACTATTTCAGGTTCATATTTCAGGAATCACTTCCAAAACTAGAGACAACTGGGATGACCATGTCTTAACACATTGTTAAGGCAAGAACCCATGTATCTCTAACTAATATTTTACATTTTTCTCACTTCACTCATTCATTTGTAACTTGGTTTTGTTAATACAATACCTTATTTTGAGCATAAATAGGCATAGTGGATGAAAAGACTGTCTTAAATTTTTCTGCAGTAATTCATAGCCACTAGTAAACTCTCTAGAATATAGTACATTACATTCCATACAATACATTAAATAATTGGTTGTATATTGAGCCTAACACAAATAAAAATATGCACACAAGTACACACAAATACAGGAGATCATTAATGAGAATTGCGACCTTTACATCACGTTTATTTTTCATAGTTCTATCCTGTTAATGACATAGGGAACTATACAGGAATGAAAAAATTTACAAACAAGTAAGTAATGTGACTTTTTCTTTCCAATATTCCCACAAATTAATTTATCTGTGACAACATTGTGATGTGCTAGCTGGAGACTTTTCCTGTCTAACAGCATTCTTTCACAGAAAAGCACATTAAGAATCTTCAAGATCCTTGCTTCACAGGTTAGCCAACCATAAATTGCTGCAGTATATACTTGGTCCAACCTTAAACAAAGCTCTGTCTCCATGGATCATCTTTATCCGTTTGATCTCAGACTGCAACCCTAAATACATCTTCCATCTAGTTCCTCCTTCACAGACAGTTTTATTTTTCAGTCAAAGTTGTGTATCTGTTCCTTTAGTGAAATTTAGTAAATAAAGGTTTGTTTAATTAGTAATTGTCCAGTGATATTACTTTCCAATACACAGATGTATTTTTAACCAAACAACAGTCAACAAAATTACCTGTGCCTTACTCGTGCACACCAACAAGACAGCTCTGGGAGAGCAACGAACACATCTGTCTTTCTCAGCATTGTTTTTCCAACTGCTGGTCAATACCTGGCACAGAATCAGGGCTCAGTATATGGGAAGAAACGCAGACATGAATCACTGTTCTTTCTTTCATGTACTGTCATCTCGATATTCTCTCGTAATACAAACTCTCTTCTCTTGTGCCTCTTCTTATGTTCCATTTGGTTCAGAAAGTCTTCTTGACTTCTCTAATCTGACTTTATTTATTTATTTTTTTGCTACACACTGTACATTGATTTACCTCATGATATTTATTTCTATTTTATGTTCCATACTATCTTTGTGTGCATAAGGTTCATTTGCATCACTACCTGTGTTATGAGATTCTTGAGACTGGTGAAATCTTTCACACTTTACTTGCACAATGACTGTGTTGCCCCTGCCTTCACTCAGAGAGCCTTCAACTTGTGACAGTCACAGGCAGATAAACACTATTTTAAAAATTCAATTTCTGCTCTTACACCATCCATTTCTTATAATACTCTCTGATGTTTTTAATACAACAAGGATTAAATCCATTTCTATCAATTAATTCTATTTCTAATTAAAGCTCATAAAGCCAAGTTTTAACTCAATTACAGTGTTTTCATCATATTCTAAGAGCTCTTGACCTATAGTTTATGCTAAGGACAGTTGTTAGTATTTTAACAATAATTCAAAGCTGACAAGTAGCCTGAAGGGAATAATGAAACTTCTGTCTGTACAAGGTTGAGATTATTATGTTATTGTCTATTTTATAACTCTGTAGAGACAGAGATTAAGTGTAATTATTGGCCAATCAAGACAGAAGTATTTTTCATCTACTATGAACAGTAAAAGAAAGGATTGTGTTTTATGGTAGTTGGACATTAAACAGTTTTGCAAATAATCCAAGTTTTGTAATAATTTAATTTAATAATTTAATTTAATTTAATTTAATTTAATTTAGTTTAATTTAATTTAATTTAATTTAATTTTTTTGTTAAATTACCTAAACTCGCAAATGTCCTTTTCACTAACTTTAATACCTTATCAGGTTCTTGAATAGCTAAGAATCTAAATATAATTTACATACTCTTGTTGTGTATATTTTCAAGTCAAAATATTATCTTTTTGAAATTGTAATGTTATGACACTGCTAATGCAATCATAGTTGATTCTTATGCATTCTTCAAATTATAGTCAGTCATTTCATAAACAATAATATTCTCATAGGTAGAAGTCTAAACTGCTCAATAACCTAGTTTAACAGTGGTGCTAAACTAGTATTTCCTCTCAGAAATTACAAGAGGAAGATAAAGAAAGCTCTGCTGTAGAAAAGTGGCAGGGTAATATAGAAGGTAGGGTGTGACAACACCGGCTGGAGAAGTCGTGAGATCCCAGTGTGAGCCCAGGTCGTTCGTTATATGGAACTTTCCGGAACTCTTATGAGATGTAGGGAGTGAAAAACATGGCATGCTGCTGGGAGTCAGCTACTGTGACCCTTCACCGCAGCCCTCTCTGTGTCTCCCCTGTCTCCCAACATGTACTTTTACTTTGTTATTTATCTCTTTTTCTCTTTTGTCCTGCCCAAATCTGCTCTGCAGAGCCAGTTTCCCCTTACTCCTTCATCCCTCATTTCTCAAATAAGCTTCCCATACTGTTTGGTTTATCTCTTCCAATTCTTTGTTCAAGTAAAGAAGGACTTGGGATGTTTTTGATTGATGACCCATTTTTAAAGGAATTACCCCATAAAAAGTAGAATAAGAAACTTGCCAACAAGATAATGTAATCTCCCTTATGGTGTGAGTAGCTCAATTTTGGAGATAATTATTCATTTTTTGATTAATTAATGATGTTCTTTAAACTATAGATATGTGCTAGTATTATTTCATGTGAGTCTCACATTTTTAAGATTTAATTTGCAGCAATTTCTTTTGTTGCTCTTTGTAAAGTTTAGATCACTATTTTGTTTTTTATTACTGCCTAAGCTTATTGGTACAGTTTAGATAAACAAAATGATGCCATGCATTGTGCAGAACTTGGACTCCTATATGGCATACACTGATATTTATCATTCTCTGCATTCTGCTCCTCTGCCCTCTGCTCCTCTTCCCCTTCTTATTTAAAAATGCTTTTATCCCATTTTATCTTTTTTTTCTTGTTATTTCTCTTTTTTCTACCTTCTTGTCACCTTCTACTCTCCCTTGCACCCTTTCACATTTGAACATGTTTTCCCCATTTTGCAATATCTATTACATATTTGGGTCCTTATTAACATTTTTAGTTTCTCACACCAGAGAGAGAATAGGATATTTACGCATATGTGCCCAATTTATTTCACTAAAGATTATGGTCTGTATGTCCATTCATTTACCTAAAAATGTCTCAACTTTATTCATCTTTATGATTAAGTAATATACTATTGTATTAAAAAAACTCAAATTCTTAATCCATTCATTGATTGATGGGCCTTCAGGATGTTTCCAAAGTATAGCTATTTCAACCAATAATGCCATGAACATGGTTGCACATACGTCACTGTAGTATGATGTTTTTAATTATTTTGTGAAGATACCAAGAAAAAGAACAGTTAGGTCAATTGGGACTTCCAATCTGAGTTTTCTGAGGAATATCCACACTGATTTCCAGAGTTATTGCACCAGTCCTCATGTCCTCTGACAGTGAAAAAGTACTCCTTTTTCCCCATAATGCTGCCAGGATTTGTTATTGGTTGATTTCTTGATGATAGCCATTCTTTCTGGAGTGTGTTGGAATATCCGCAATATTTTAACCTGCAACTCTCAAATGACTAGTGATGTTGAACATTTTTTATATATTTATATTCCATTTTGATTTCATCTGAGAAGTATGCTTTTATCTTACTTGCCGTCTTAGAATTGGGTCTTTTAAAGTTTGAGGATCAGACTTTTTTGATTCTTTATGTGTTTTCAATATTCATCCTTTGAGGAACTGCTGAGAAAAAATATTTTTCCCAGTCTGTGGGTTGTCTCTGTATTCTGTTGGTGATTTCTTTTATTCTCTGAAAGCTTTTTTAATAAGCTGAAATCCCATTTGTTGATATTTTCTAATATTTCCTGTCCACCTAGAGATTTTTTTCATAAACTCTTTGCTTACTCCTATATGTTCAATAGTTCTAACCATAAAAGTGGCTAAATATCTAAATATTAAAACAGAAATACTAAATCCATTGGAAGACTTCTGTGGTTTAACTTCATATTTTTTCCCCTGGTTGCTTCTTTTCCTGTTTGTTTGGTTTTTTGGTACTGGGAAATGAACTCAGGACCACACACATTCCAGTACACACTGCCTCTGAGCTGCATATCTGGCCTTAGTGCGTCTTTGTGAAAGAACTGTGAACTGGCCGTTCGAGAACTGTACACAAATGTGCTTTCTTTTATTTTGCTTCATTAATGTTTATGATCCATTCTTTCTTTCCTGCTATGAGCCCTAGAGGTTGAGTGCCCCTTCCTCTTTCAGCACCTGGTTGACTTTAACCAATGAAAGCACAAAAGGAATTTTTTGGAAAAATTTTTGTTACTTGTTTGCAGACCATAATGCTTGCATTCATTGTGTAGAGATGGTAGATGTTAAATTTTAATTGCTTTTTCATTGTTTCTCCCTCCTCTCTCTGTATCCTCCCTTCTCCATCATTACCATCCCTCCATCTCTTTATCACTTTCCCTTGCTTATTATTATCTATCTTTTGTTTCACTCCATTTATATTTTTGGTTTTTCATAAAAAAGAAGCCATCCAATATTTAACTTTGTGTGTCTAATTTATTTCACTTAACTTGAGGATATCAACATGCATCTGTTTTCCCACAAATGACTCAGATTTATGTTTATCTGGGATGTGATAGAATTCAATTGTATATGAATACTACACTATTTTCTCCACTTATCTGTCATAGCAGGATTTTAAAAGAGTACATATTCTCTTACTGTTCTGCTCTGCATGAGTGTGCATGTGTGAAAGTGGCTATATTCTTACTAAACCACAAATACTCTCAGGTAACTAAATTTTCACTGAGATTCAGTGTTAAAAATGATTCTTTGTTCCCATTTCTAGGAATACCATGAATATTTCTAGGACCACTTAATCTAATTCACAAAATTAAATAACTGCTTCAATCATAGATCTTCACTATCTATCATATTTTCTCTTATTTTCTTCCTAATAGTAGTCCATATCTTCACATACAGAGGATTCACATGAAACAACATAGTATAGAACTAAATTGAACAGGATGAGGAAGGAATTTTAAGTCTTCAAGAACAGACAACAGGGAAGCCAATAATAGCTGTCATAGTGTCTCTAATTCTCTTCAAGATAGCTGTCCATACCTTCATGTATGTCAAAGTTCAACAAAACAAAACAGGCTAAAATCACTCGGAACAAAGAATGATAGTATTGCTGGATTTCATATCATGATGCTACAGAATCAGCACTGGGTCCTGTAGTGTCTCTTTTATTTCAAAGTAGTTATTAATTTCATCATGCATTATATAATAGGTTCTCATAAACTATCTTTAAGCTCTACACATGCATGAGTCTCTAAAAGTATATCTATCCTTTCTGTATTAGAGGGAAAAACAAAACAAAGCAAGACAAAACAAAACAATTCCTAGAAAAGCATGAAGCAAAAAGTCATATAAAACCACAATACAAGGTGATCTACAATGGATACCATTATGTCTCAGGAGTACATAGCAACATTAATAAAAACAAAGCATTGGAGACATTATAAGACTTCAAAAGCAGGTAATAATCAAAGCAGAGTGGGTATCTTAGTGAATGTTGTCATCTTCAGTGTAGTTGCCTATACTGTTAAACTTGAAACTATCAATCATAATGGATTTGAATAAAATCAGTCAATATAAAACAGCAATCTAACAAACCAGATTCAAATAAGATCTGTCATAATAAGACAGTGTAAGTTATACAGGGCTTCAGATAAGAAAGTTGATAAGAAATTAAGGATGATTACTATAATATGTCCTGCTATTTTTGGGATAGCTGTCTCTGCCCTCAAATCTAGTGTAAGTAGACAAACTGGAGCAGAATATAATCCATTTAAGCAGAGTGGTGAGAATAATATAGATTTTAAATCTTGGTAGCCTATTAACAATATCCTCTGCCTTCCTTTTTTAGACAATTCCTCCCATTTCACTCCCAGGGTGCACTACACATTTTGGGTCCCACTAGCTCCCTTGGTTTTTAGACTGGGGGGGAGCAACCTGCTATTTACCCTTACTGGTTCTGACCCTTTTGGCCCATGGGCTTGATCTTGAATTTCATTCTTTTACCTATAAAAGCCTCAAGGTTTTCCTTCATTATAGCTGAGTAGTTCTCTACTGCACAAAAGTATTCTGTCTTTTCAACCTATCTGCAGGTGCTGTTTGAGTTGCCCCTATTTCTCTCTGGTTTCCTGTCACATAGAACATTGTTTTCTCGTATTTGACTTTCTGTCCATAAACCCTCTTTCAGCTTAATTATGTTTCCAATACAGAACATCTCTATGGACCCTATCTCCTGATCTACTCTGCCTGTGTTTCTTTTTGTTAGTATATCAATGCCATCTATATTATATATTATAGTCAATCTTCTCTGCCTCATTTCTGCTATTCTATTTTTCTGCCATTGGTTGTCTATTTTTCTCTTTCATTCTACTGTCTGCCCCATTCATTGAGGCCTCTCTGCCTCTGTTCTTGAAATCCTCATATTCTTTCTCTCTCTCTCTAGAATGTCCTTCAGTATTTTTTGTAGGATTGGATTGGTGGTCACAAATTCTCCCAGTTCCTCTTTGCCATGGAAGCATCTTGCTTCTCCATTAATTTCTAGAGAGAGTTCTACAGAATACATCAATGTGGGCTGGAGGTTGTTTTCTTTCAGGGCTTGAATTACTTTGCTCCAAGCTCTTCTTGATTTGATGGTCTGTGTTGAGAAGTCTGCCATGATTTTGATGATTTTTTCCTTTATAGGTGATCTGTTTCTTTTCTCTGATGGCTTTTAATATTCTGTTCTTATATTGAATTTCTGGGATCTTGATTATTATGTGTCTGGGTGTAGCTCTGTTTTAGTTGTAGGTGGCTGGATTCTGTATGCTTCATACATCTGTATATCATTTCCTTTTTCTATGCTTGGGAAATTTTCTTCAGTATTTTCTGTAAATAGCCTTTGTAATTCATTTGTTTTGACTCCTGCTTCTTCATTCACATGCTTTATTCTTAATTTATAGATCCTCTTTTTGTCTTTTAGCCTTCCTATTGTTACTGCCTGTTCCCTTGTTATTTTAAGAGATCTTCCCTTTCATTATCACACATCACAAGCCTGTCTTCAAGTTTTAATAGTCTATCCTTAGTTTCCTTCAAGCAGTTTTGCAAGCTTTCAATGGAAATTTGAGTTTCCTGGTAATCTCTTTGAATCTGCTTCATGAATTCTAGGTTTTCTTTATAGTCTTCCTTGAATGTTTCTCTCCTTTTGTGTTCCTCCATTCTTCGGTCCATGTCTTGTTGAGAGGTCCTTAGCCTTTCTTTTATTAATCTACTTATCTCTTGCTTAACATGAATTAATATTTCAGTTTTGATCTCGTTTATGAGGTCCTGAAGATATCTCTTTATGCCCACTGATGCCATGTTTTATGCTGCATGTTTGCTGCTCTCAATCTCTTTTGTATTTACTTCTCCTTGATCAATATTCTCAGGGTTGGGGGCTGGGTGCTTTTTCTTATTTCCCTCTCTCGTCATGTTTTTGGTTCCTTCCATAAAAGTGTGTAGTGTAATTCCTAGCCCCTTTTCTTGTTGGTTAGGGTTCTTCTGTAGCATGCAGCCTAGGGGTTTCTGCCCTCTCCAGTCCGCTGTCAGAGACAGAAGTGAAAGCAAGGGCAGTGTATACTGGCTCCTCCCCTTTGGGCCACTCAATGTTAGCAGACTTTTACTGTGTCAGCACACACTGCTCTTAGGGAATTGGTTTGGGATGACCCACTGGTTCCCGGCCAGGGGTGTGACCCAGGCCAAGCAGATCCCACCAATCTGCTCCATGAGGGGAGCAACCAACTGAAGCCACTTCCTTACTGAGTTAGGGCCATCCTGCCTGACTCCAACATGTTGTCCAGTTGGTCGCCTCTTTCCCATGGGAAGGTCTTATTCCCAGCACTCACCATGGGTTGATGCCGGTCACTCTCTGCCTCCGTTCTCCACTGGGCTCTCCAACCTCTGACTTCAGTGTGGCTGTGGTGCAAATCCATGGCCCTTCTGGGTGAGTCACGTGCACGGCAGCTCAGCCATGCTAGGGGTTGCTCAAGCCAGTGGCATCGACGCGGGTTTGGACGCTCACCTTGATCTCAGGCATGAATTCAGGCGGCTTGGGGAGAGCTGTGTGTTCCCCGATCTTAACTTCTCTAATGATAGCCCTGAGACTTCATATTCGAGCAGTTTCTTTCATTTCAGTTTCTTCCTGGGTTGAGAGAATCCATCTCCCTCTGTTTGGGTCTCTCCAGGGTGTTCTATTCTGGCATTTGAGGTGTCTCTCTCAGAGATGCTCCGTATCCTGCCACCTACTGGTCTGCCATCTTTTTCCTAATCCCTATCACTTTCATTTTTAAGCACCCATGGGATCACAAGCATGAAGCAAACAACAGCAAACTGAAGTATTTCTAGCCACAGTCATTTCCTTTCCACATTAGATAAAAATTTCAATTATCTTTACAAGAGTAGTCTTGTAAAATAATGAAAGTGTTTTGTTATGGTACATTAATTGAAATTTTATTCAAATATTCAACAGTTAACATATAAAGTAGAAAATCTGTGTTAGTTGTAACCATTGTTTATAGTAAACATAGGAACCTAACTGTCATCATACATATTTAAAATCATGATACATCAGACAGGCAAAGAAAACTTAAAACTAAGTTCTCATGTATTTTTAGTATTCAGAAAAAATTGCTAGACTCATAAATATGAAATTGACAGTTTTTTTGTATTTTAAAGCTTTTAAAAATTATTTAAATGTGTTTTACAAGGAAACAAAAAATTATGGAGAATAATTGTGTTACTATAAATAACTATGTAAAATTCTGTAGAATTTGATATTTTCAAAAGTGTAATGTTGTGTTCCAGTTCAAGATAGAAAAATTATATGTTTGCTGTGGGTATTCAACTATCCATTCACCATCAAATCTCTTGTGACACACTGATCTCACAGAAAACTTAAATGTCAACACTGTTACAGTCAGAAGTGCATATCAGTATCTGAAATATTACACATAGCTGGTTTGCAAGTGGCAGAAGCAAAGTAATTTATTCAAATATCATTTGCATCCTTACAAATCAGTTGGATAACCAAGAATTATTAAATAAGACAAGATGTCAAAAGTATTTTGATACCATGAAATCTAAAAGCAAGTATGTTACAATGCCTTTGCTGTTAGAAAACAAAAAAAAATGGGAATATATTCAGGTGTCCTTTAAAACAAATTAAAAGAAAGATGGAGAATGTCATGGCTTATTAAAAAGTAGGAGTCATTCTGTTCTCTTCAAAATGTCATAGACTACATGATGCAAAAATTAACTCTAGTGACTTAGTATTGAAGTTGAGAGAACTTTAGCCACATAAGAGCAAATACTTTTGATCACACAGTGCATGTTTATTTATTGTGATGGTTTCAGTATTTATCATATAATACTTGTGTATTTTTTTGAAGTAAATTTTCTTTGTTACTGAAATAAAATACAATAAAATATACCATTAATAATTTAGTAAATGTACATTGAAAATATTTTACTATTGTTTTATCTGTTGTGGAACTCTCATGAATCTTTAGTAAATTTGTTTTCAAATTTTGATGAGGAGTTCTATTGCCTCACTTTCAGTGAGAAAAGGACCTTGAGAGGGAACAGAGAACAAGTGAGGAGGCATAATGTTTAAAAGATTTAAAAAACCTTCCACTTAAAAAATTGGCCTGTGTACAAATTAGAGAGTGTGAAAATACAGAATAAAAGTAATTTTCATAGTTTTAATATTGTCCAAATATGTTAGCTAAGCCCTATTTGAATGAGGGTGACATGGTGATAACATGAATAAGTTTCTCCTAATTGTACAATAATTGTGAAAAGAATCTTTTCATGAATGTCAGAGAACTGAATGCTATTGATCACTGGAAAAAAATAATTCTTCAAAATTTAATTGGGCTCTCTCCTCTTCTAACACTAACACCAAAAATATTAAACAAATGCCTTCAATCAAAAATTTTTAGTCTAAAGTGATGCATTCATCTATTTTTCTTAGATTGAATTTCCTCCATTAGGCTTCAAGCATCATGTTTATTTCCAAACCTCAATAATTGAGCTTATTATTTTTAGTCACATGTTCTATTGTTAGTATTAGCTTCAATTTTATTCACTTTTTATTAACCAATAAGTCCTTGAAATCAATTTGTGAGAGAAATTTTAATATATGACACAGGAGAGGGGATTTATCTAAAATCTGTGATAGTTTACTACTGTGATCATGAGTTAATATGATTTGCATAATCCTTGGGCAGCTTAGGTATCATTGCCTCTTTCCCAAAGCTTTATCATTTTCATAGAAAATAATAAGCTACAAAATATTAAGACAGGTAAATTTTATTCTTCAACTTCTACAAGTTACACTGTTACTTCACCGTTACCTTAATTGTATTAGGCTTTGATTCAGAAAATTCAGTGCTCTAAGAAGAGAGTTACAATTGGAATACAGATGAATAAATCTACTGCAGTGATTTTATATAAATATTTTTGGATTAGGAAGTTATTTTGGATTACTTTGACAATTTTAACCAAAACATAAAATTAGGCTTTCTATATAGTTTTAATTATAATCTATTAGGCCACGTAGGCTGGATATTCTTATCCAACAGTTTACTTTCCAACTAATTGTCTCATTGAGACAATTGTTTACTTGGAAAAAAGGCACAAATAATCAGAACAAGATTTAAAATTATTATTTTTATCAAACATTGTCTTAAATTCTGCTTGTTTCCACGTCAGTCAATTCTAAATTATTGTATCACATAATTTGTCGTCTAGCTCTCTGTCACAGTTGGCTTGGTTGACCTATGTTCGATTCATTGAATTTATACAACTATGCAAATATTTTCCTGGTTTTATTATTTCATTCCTTATTAACACTCTGAAAGGTTATTGTTCAGTTATGATGTTGTTAATTTAATAAATTCAACTTTGTGTGATGAACTGTTTTGTTTGCTTTTCCTTCTGACTTACGTACTTTTTCATCAACCATAGGCAGCTCAGGGTTTTTCTCCAAATGACCGTTAAGTATGAAGACCCCCTCAGAAAACAACATTACTCAGCTTTCCTAACTCCTATTTGGAGTTCTCCTTGATGGTAAAATTAATCCCACTTTAGAACCAAACACACAATGCTGAAAAAATGTTGGCTCTTAGCAGTAAGAGAAACACTTTGTAAGTATTCTTTTACTTTTCAGGTTTTAAAAGAATTTTCTTGGTCTCAGGGCATTGTGAACTTAGTCTTTTAGTGACAGAACCACCATTGATCTCTTCTTCTGTCCTTTCAACCTTCTCTTGTGGGTTTACAAAAGCAAGTTCATAAATAAGAAGATAATCACAGACAGAATCAGTCTGTCTCTTGAATCTGTGGGGCAAGATATTTACAAAAGCTGGCTTCTCTCAGCTATCTTCCTGATGACAGAATTTCACCAAAATTATAGTTTCCACTTGAAGAAACTCTTGATGTGAAAACAAATGCTCACTTAACAAGTATCTTAGGACAACCATTGATAAAACTTAAAAATAAAAATATGAAATAGATTATCTTTTATGTTTTCATGGGTTAATCTGAAAAAGAGATTTGAATTATAATGTTATTTATAAAAGATAATTGGGGAAGAAGACAAGCCATCATTCTCTAAAAATCAATCTAGGAGGGAAAATCAATCAATAATTTAACATCCATCTTTTAGATGCTGTGATGGATACTTTTATGTGTCAGATTGACTGGGTCATGGTACCCAAATATGTTTTCAAACACTATTTTGGATGTTCCTATGAGGCATGTATTATTGAGATTAATTAAAAGCAGTGGATTTTGAGTATGTATGTATCATCCACTAAGTTCAAAGCCTGAATTAACAAAAAAATTCACTTTTGATGAGCAAGTGGGAAGTCTTTGAAGGATAAATTCAGACTGAAACTACTTGAACATAGATTCTTGCCTGGATTGTGAACTTGTCTGGTGCTGTATATTTTTGACTTTGTAGCCTCCATAATCTGTAAGTCAACTCCTTAAAATCACCTAAAAGATAGAAAAATTAAGTGCACCAGTAAGAGAGGTGCTCTGAATTGGAACCAGGCATTTAATTTTGATCTCTTTAAACAAACCCCCAAGAAGTTTTCCTATACACTAAAAACAACAATTTTATTTAAAACATAGGATATAATATAAACTTTAAATCTTATAGTTGTTACACACTCTTACCCTGGGAACCTGACTGCTCACGTGTAGGAAGTTTGTATAAGAAAATTAGACATTGATTTGTCATCAGTCAATAAGCATTACCAATATACATCTAATCAAAGAACATTATTGCTTGTCTTGTGAAAGCAAGAGAAACCTGCTACCTAAAAACTACCCTTTTAAAATCAACCTTCCTGTACTGTGTTTGCTTGAAGAAGGGCTCTGCATTTCATAATCAAGCTAGGTAAATCATTAGTGGGCCTAGATCACACTCCAACTAGAGATGTGCAGGCAATTTTGATTTTATGCCTCAAACATTTTTCTCTCATTGACAAACTGATCAGTGCTTAACATATTAATATTTGGATCATTGTATACATTGGCCTAATTTGCGATTATGCTTTAAAACAAGGTAGCACAGAAAAATAAAAAAAGATTGAATATCTGTAAAAAGAAGTATTACTTATACCCATCTTCGTAAAACTCATACTTTTAGTCACAAAACACAAAAGGAAGGTTACTGACATGTTCAATACTCCAGAATCATGACACTGAACACAAATATTATTTTATCTTCAGTGACACCAATTAGAATTTTATATCTGTACTTTTATTTTACTTCTTAATGTCCTCATTAAATATTGTCTTTTTATAGAAAAATCAATGTACTGCATAGTGCCACAGACATTTTTTTAAAAATAGCCTGTAATTATCACAAGTTCTTAATCAAGATGCCATGTACATTTGATTTTCCAATGATTCCTTTCTTGTTCAATATGTGAATCACCTTTTAAATTGCTCTTTGGAGTACATGATGACTAAGAATACTTGCATAAATGTACTTATCTCAAAAACGTTTTTAAAGAAAATTGTTAATTTTATCAATTAAATAACGTATCCCAAGATATACTAAATCATAAGTATTCAACTTTAGATAAATTTTTAGTATGTTTTCTGTCATTTATCAAGAAATGAATAGAAAATTCTTTGATTTTACTGGTTAGTACACACAGTGAATTTATTACTTTTCTGGAATCACTATGCATATGCATAGTACAAATTTATAAGTAGATTAATATCTAAATAAGAGCATATATTTTATTATTCAAAATTACATCCTCAGTAATATTCTATCCACTCATGAACAAAAGTTTTTAAACAACCCTAGGAGTTTTAATTCAGTTTCATAGAAATTATCAGACACCAACATATCTCTATACTTGAATGAAAGACTTGTCACTGTATCTTAGCTCAGTAACACCTGAAGTTCAAATAATGGAAGACTGTGGATTAGATCCAGATTTTATTATAAACTGGTGTTTCCTCATGCTGAAAAATAGTTCTCTCATATAAAATACTCAAGACACAGGTTATTTTCATTGCTTATCAAAAAGATGATCTGTCTTTCATAAAATTCTACTTTCTTTCATATATTTCCAAGCATCATTTTAAAATTTTAAAAAGGGTTTTACAAGAACTTATTGTACTTGCCAAAATTATCTCCACCCAAAAAATAATTATTTGAAAAATTCTTAGAGAAAATATCAATATAATATTATTTGTTAATGAATCTCACTTTAAAGCAGAACAAGAAATTATCAGAATGTGCATTAGCTTTCCAGTGGGACCAATGCTAGCAGGCACAACTCATAAAAGAAGAGTTGTTTTGGTCCATGGTTTCAGAGGTTTAGTCCCAAGGTAGATGCTTCATGGCATAATGGAGGAAAGTTGCTAAACTTATGATTGCTAAGAATCAAACAATAAGGAACAAGAACCAGGAAAATAGAGACCAGGACATATCCAACAAGACCCAATTTTTCCAACTAGGTGCCACTTCCCAATACCCCTTTTAACTCTGAATTTACCAGTGGGTAAACCTACAAAAATTGGAGATGCACAAGACTTGCAGCCTTAGTTCTTTATTAACACTTATAAATAAACTTTATATAGTACTCCTGCAGGAAATGTTAAACATGTATCAGTAATTTTTTGATAATATACATAACAAAAGCTTCTGCTTGATAGGGCATTGCTACTTCAATGGTAGCTAAAATATTGATTCATCTCCAGTATGTATATTCCCGCTATTGCCAATCATTCAGAAATCTACACTCAAATCTTACAGTATCTGGGGAATTTGAAAATAGTAAACAAATTTCTGAAAGTAGAATTAGCAAAGCACTGATATTTGAAGGCCTAAAATATCACTATTCGTTTAATGTCAAAGTGATAAAAAAAACTTTTCTGTTTCATCTACTTTTATTCTTACTCTATGATTCAGTAACAAGCCAGCCCACTAATTTAGAAAGCTGCTAATTATAGCCTCTGCCTTATTTCAAACAGACATAACACCAGCATGAGAGGATTTCTGGAAAAAACAAGCAAGCAAACAAAACAAAACAAAACAAAACAAAACAAAATTCTTATCAGTTGTAATTACAGGTAAACTTTCTTAAAATCATTTTAAACAAGCTTGCATGGCTTAAAATTTACAGGTCTGAAATTCTGAAAACAATTCACTTGAAAATTCTATGGACAGGCCATATTAACAACACATGCAAAATTCCAGGTTTTCTCTGGAATCAGAAATATCAACTTTGGAAATATCGCCATCTTCATATGAGAGGTTTGTCTAACTTGGAGCTTTCAAACATAATTTTGAGACATTCCCTGGAAGCAACAAACTTTGTAGGTCATGTATATGACTATGTAAGGGACTTTGCTCAAGGCTTATAGAGCAAAATCCCGGAGACAGAAATAGCAAAGAATTACGTTTTAATGCATGTCGATATTCTTTACTCTTATAACTATTACCATTATTATTTTCTGGCTTAATTTTCTAATATACAAAATACGCTATTACTATCACTTAACTTTGGTTCTTATGACTTAAGTGTTTTTATTACTGTCTTAATTGTTCTGGGTTATAAGTTCAGTATCTAGGTATGATGTATTCATGATTTATCTAAAATCTAAAATCAAATTAGCTGTTAGGTCTACAATTATATTCTTCTTCACATTTTGTTGATATGTTCCAGTTACACAAAAAATTCAAGTTTTATTTTTTCAACAACTTTACATTATTTTTAGAAGGTAAATGTTACAAAACAACAAAAAATTCTAATATCTCACCTAGGGAAACATGTAGAAAAATTTATAGGAGATAGCCATTGAAAAGTAACTGATTTTCATAACTATATAGTTTGATTAAAAATCATGGAAGTTATACATACATACCTATATTTGAAATTATGTCTTTATAGAATTATATATACATTTGAAACTATACATTTTATAATCTTTAAAATGAAAAATCACTTTTTGAATCAGATCTCCATGAGATCACTTTTTTTGGTACCAGGAATCAAACTCTGGATTCTGTGCTTGCCAGGCAGGTGTTAAACTGCTGAGCTATATTCTCTGCCAAGATCACCTCTTCTTTTTCATGTTGAATGGTATGGAAACTCAGAAGTCAGCTACTTTTAATGGTGTTTTTGCTTTAAAAAGTAACAAGTAGTTACTGGTATTTGATGGAGACACCAAGCCTCTATATTATTACAGCATGGATCAATCATGCCAGCCTCCCTGAAACTTTAATATTAAAAAAAATCCAAAGTTAAGTTTTGCACATTAATTTTTACCTTGAAAAGAGAGAGTTACTGTTTAATATCTTAGTTCAGGAATTAGATAATTTCTTGATTTGTCACTACAAAACTGTGTTCAATTTTTTTCATCTCATATTTTCAAAAGGCTCAGAATGTGGGAAAGAGGTATGTGCTCATCATCAGATAATGCTTAAAAAAACAGAGAAGATCAACCAATTGAGAGAACAGCTTGGTGTAGAAGTTCATTAGATTGAACAATTAACAAGCCAGTACAGAACCCACCTTTATCTAACCTGACTATTAAAAGCACATGTGCCATCTTAGGGCAAGAATGCAGTATTTATTTCACTAAAACTTCTTGTGATCTTTGGTGCTACTGAAAACTCCAGGAAAAAACACACAAATAACTGGCTTAGTACATCTGGCTACCATCCACATTTTGTTCTGCATTCTCTTCACACACAACAGAAACTGTACTCATACTACAATTTTGGCACAAGTGAACAAAAATGCTGATCAATTCAGCTCCTATTAATTAGTTACAATGAAGAAACAGAATTGCACCCCTTGCATTGACAGCACTGTTGAAACCCAGACTTGAAAACACTTGTCAACATAAGCGGTTGCTCAAGGAAGTTCTTACCCAGAAGGCAAGTTTGTGGATTATCACTATATTTTCTGTTTCATTTGAGAAACTATTTCTTTCTTGTAAATAATTTGTTCCTCTGAACAATCAAAAAATCTTATCTAGTGGTAATTCGAACTTTTGTATAAACAACTATCAGTATGCATGAGAACATTTTTAAGTAAAGAATAATTTCACATCTCGGAAATTATTTGTAAGAAAATTTGATTTATGCACTGAGTGGAGGTTGGGGATTTAGCTCAGTAGCGTATGCACCTGTTTGGCAAGCGCGAGGTCATGAGTTCAATCCCCGGTACCAAAAATAAAATAAAAAATAAAATAAAATAAAATAAAATAAAATAATAGTACAGAATAAATAAAAAATAAATTCACTGAGTGGAGTATAAATCCTACTGCATACTTTTCTTTCCCTGCTTTGGTATAATATATACACATGGTGGAAAATAGCAGAAGTTTCTATTAGATTCCTTCTTAAGGTGAACTATTATACTTAGTTTGTAGAGACAAGAATGAAACAGAGAAAGATTTCTTTCTTTACCAAAGTTTAAGTAGATTTCAGTGTCATAGTGTGATTAAATTCTTAGTCAGTGGCCTAATAATAATTCCCTGAAAAAATAAATATAGATTTTTCTTCATTAAATTACCTATTTCAAGAATCTATCCTTTTAAAATCAATCCATGAATAAGATAATGAAGAGAAAAATGCTGCAGAATTGGATAATAATGTGAATTTGAAACCTGTTTTCAATTTGCCTCAACAGAATAATAAACCCATTATAACTTTTTATGTTACCCTGTATGTGAAACATTTGAATATATAATCAAACTTTTTTTTTCAAGTCAACTTCAAAGTTCTCATTCCTTTCAATTTTTTGTGTGTCACCAGTGTGGAATTTGAGGATATGAACTGAGGGGAAGTTATATTTGATACCTAGAATTTTAATTTTTAAGTAGTATTAATAATACATCATTGTTATTCTCAAAACATGAAATGAAAAGGGAGAGAGAAGAAAAGTGATAGAGAAATAAAAGAGAGACAGACAGTGAAAGAGCATGAAAGAGTGATACAAAACAATGAGAGGAAGAAAAAGAAGGAGTGTATTTAGACATTTTAGGGCATTTGTAGCACAATAAAATAAATATTATTTTTAAATTGTTTAGCTGATTATTTATAATCATTTCTAAATGTCATTATTTAGATATTAAATTATGTTTTCTCTGTTAGAAAATGTTTTTTACATTGTTTTCAAATCATTGAACTATTGCCTGAGTTCCTTTTTCAAAGAAATTCCTAAGCTAAAATTTTGTAAAAAAAAAAAAAATGTAGGAGAAAAAATAGACTCCCCTCTTTTGAGGGGAGCCATAACTCCTATGGTTAAAAACCACAATTTTATCATTTCTTTAGCATTTGTAGTGTAAAACAGTTTTTCAGAAAAAGTCATTTTTGTATTTTGTGAGACAAAATTTGAAACTTGCCAATATATCTTGCAGCATTCTGAAGTTATCTTCCATTATTTGTATCATATCTTAAATGCCAATTGCTAGAAATTCCAGAGATAAACCCAAATAAACCTATTAGATATTTTATTGCAAAAAAAAATTTTTTTGAGGGGAAAGAGGAAAGGAAAGGAAAGGAAAGGAAAGGAAAGGAAAGGAAAGGAAAGGAAAGGAAAGGAAAAGAGAGGAAAGGAAAATATTTAAATAAAACATTTGATATGGGTTTATGGAGAAAATCTAGAATTAATGATTTGACACATGTAAATATCATGTGCTCCTTATTGATTTTCCTGATTTGTTTTCAGAGTCAGGTAGTGGAAAACATAATGTCATATGTCAGAAACTGTAGGACTCCAACATGGTAAAATAAACAGCAAATTTGTTTTATCAGTTAAGGAGCTAAAGCCAAATTATTGATGAAAGTTTTCATCACTCAGTTGATGTGATTAAAAATGCTTTATTTTGTAATTTAATTTGCAACTTGGCCCACTTTTAAAAATGTCTAATGGATAGTGAATGTTCCTCTTGCAAATTAACCACAACATAGCATCATACAATTTCAAAACTGGGACACAAGATGCTGAAGTTTTTTAATCATGATTTTGCTGTTTGAAGGGTTTTTTAGGAATAATGATTTTAAAAGCATTTTTATGTTTTTAACTAATATTTTGTGGAAGTAAGTATTATTTTGAGTGAGTGTACATGTCCCACTGTCTAGATAATATTTGGTGGTATTTGGTAAAATATTATGCTTCTCAAAAGAGACAGGCCAGGGTGCATAAAATTGTTCAGATTTCATTTTAATTCATTTTTAAATTTTTTCACTAGAAAATATTTAACATCATTATCAATTATATTGGAATACAATATTGATTGCCCACTTTTTTTGTAGTGACTAGATCTAGAGATCTGGAAGCAATCAATATATCATTAAAACCATATTATTTCAGATAAGCACAAAGAAAGTCATTCACTCATTAAAGAACTGTTAACTTTTTAAAATCTAAGTTTTATCTTGCTTTTATTTTAAATTTAGTGACAAATTTCTTTGAAATAACAGTGTATAATACACTCACTTTTTAAAATACTGTAAGTTGAGGGAGATTCAACAGGGTTGAGTAGAGAAGCAATGTTAGAATTACTCAGAGAAACAACTAAAAACACAGTAATTGGAAGAAAAGGAAGGGTCATACATCCCAATAAAAGTTCAGTCTAAAATAAGAAACTTGTAGATCCAACAAAACACAGTTATAGGACTTCATAAAAGAGTGAATTAGCCCACAGGGTGGATATGTGACCTGAAGAGTTTTCCCCAAAAAACTTATGGACTGAAATAGTGTGGCAAACTCAAGCCGCAAAGGACAAGTTTAGGATTTAAGGCTCTCATCCATTTTGCTTTCCTTCAAACAGAGGACATTGCAGCTTGGCCGCTAATTTCACCAGCACTCAGAGACAAATGATCAGGACACTGCCTCCTTCTCTATGGGCCATGAGTTGTTTTGTTTTGTTTTTAGTTATGCACCATAACGGCTACCTGCAACCTCTGACAAAAGCAAGGTTAGAGACCACTGAAGCAGTGATGAAATTACTGTGTGGAACCCCGCCACCCCACTGCCCTGCACCCAAAAGTGTGAGTGTGAGAAGTGCAGAACTTAGGCAGACTTGTGCCAGGAAAGAGCAACAAGTGGGAAGTCAGTAACTCCCACAAGCCCAAAGGTAACAGAAAGGAGAAAGAAGTGGGACTCTAGCAGTCCTTGGCTGTCTGCCACAGAAGCTCTGAATCAGTCAATGGCATTTCTCATGCCCTTCTCTCAGCTGCATGAGAGAGGAGAAAGACATGCCAGAAAAGTGGAGAAAAGGAGGCTGTGTAAGGGTCAGGAGGGTGTATCTCCTAGTACCCCTGGGCTAGCGCTGTGTGAGGGTGACACAGCTCCTGGCAGAGTGATGCAGAGGTAAACAGGATACGGAAATGTAGGTGGGACAGGAAGGGGCATCCAACAATTTGCTGAACCCTCTGTCCCCTGCTTCCACAATCAGAGGCCCAGATAAGCCCCACACCCAGCACAAATTTTATTGTAGACTTGGCTGAGTTACACAGCAGTTTTGTGTCCTGACTTGGACACTGCCACAGAACTATGGACCCAAGAGGAATTTCATTAGTTTTTATTTGTTTTCTTGTTTTCTCTCTCTCTCTCTCTCTCTCTCTCTCTCTCTCTCTCTCTCTCTCTCTCTCTTTTACTTTTATTACTTATGTTGTTCATCTTTTTTTGTTTCTTCAATTTAAAAAATATTTTTTTATATATTTTCATGTGAATGAACATTTTCTCCAATGTTTCTGGTTGGCTTTGGTATTCTTCAAGCTTTATTCTGTTTCTCCTGTCTCTATCTCCAGTTCTGAAAGCTTGAGTGATCATCCTTTGTACTTCACCATTGCTTCTTCTATACTTCCTTTCATTGATCTCTTTATTATTTCTTTGATCATTCTTGTATCTCCCCAAGGGTAAAAACATTGTCAAGGGGAAACACACTGAATACAAGTTCCTGGGTTATGTTGAGCTTTTTTATATAACTGTAGCTCTTGTTCCTACATTCATGGGTACTAAATTAATGGTCACCACAGTTTATCAGTTTCTAAGCTGTGCTTGACCTTATTGTTGTTGGTAATTGTATCACTTTAATCAGAATGTCATACCTATTGTAATCTATTGCTGTTCTCCCTTGAGAAGGGAACAGAAGACTCTCTTAGATCATAATCATCCCCACTGTCCAGTACCAAAGAAATTGGTGGTGAGCCAAATAGAAAGCACCGTCTAATACCTAATACACTGAGAAGGTAGAACCCTGAGACAGACATGAAGGCCAGGCGCCAGCCTTCCCTGGAAGTCATCTCGAAAGGAAGAGACATTGTCCAGCAAATCATCAAAACTAGTGATAAAGCTACCTACAATAAATAATTTACAAGCATTGACATAGAAAATAAATTTAAAATGAAAAAAAAGTGGCAAGATGAATAACAAAACGCAACCCCAGACCTCCAGCTCACCCAGGAGTCCAGGGTATAATGAGGTAAAGACATTGTGAAACCCACACACCTGAAATTTCTAAAAAGGTAGCATCAGAAGTTGTAAAGCTACAGGAGGGTAAAGACAAAATTACATCAGAAATAATCTGTACAGTGAGTAAAAGGTATGACAAATATAATGAAAGATGTGATCAGTGAATGTAGAGTAGGAAGGAATAAAAAATAGATAAGCTTATAAGAATTAATGGAAGCTGTAAATGCCCAACAGAGGGAAAAAATAGAATCCATGAAACAGACTCAAACAGATGTACAAGAGTTTCCCATTGAAACTGTGCTCAGCCCAATGAGCCAAGGCAATGCCCAAAACAAATCTACAGCAAGATATACAATAATCAAGATTCCAGAAATTCAGCACAAGAATAAAATACTAAAATCTATTAGAGAAAAAAACCACAAATCATCTATAGATGAAAGCGCATCAGAAGCACAGTGGACTTCTCAACACAGACTCTTAAATCAAGAAGAGCTTGGAGTGAAGCATTTTGAATGCTGAAAAAAAAAAACTCTAACCCAGATTGATGCACCTTATAAAACTCTCTTTCAAATTAAGTGGAGAAATAAGACATTTCCATGATTAAGAACAAGTGAAGAAATTCATGATCACAAAATCAGCCCTCCAGAATGATTTGAAGTATGTTTTAGAAAGAGAAAACAAAGAATGCAATTATAAGACATCAACAGAAAGAAGCCATCACACAGAAAAATCAATTAAACAGATGGAACAAATAGAAACCACAGGAAAATAGTATGACAAGAATAAGCAAATATATATCAGTTATAACCATCAGTGTAAATGATATCAATTTACCTATTAATATAAACAGACTGGCAGAATGAACCAAAAAAGAAGATACAAAAATATGTTGCATACAAGAAACACATTTATCTCAAAAACAAATTCATAGACTAAAAGCCAAAGGATAGAAATTATTACTTCAAATGAAAGGAAACTGGAAAAAACCAGAGGTATCTATTCTTGTATTTAGTAGATGTCTAAAGAGTATTCCACCTCACAGCACTCCAATGCACATCCTTCTAAAGTGTGCATGGGACACTCTCTAAAATAGACCACACACTAGTTCTTAGAACATGGCTAAGTAATTGCAAAAAATTGAAATTATCCCATGCATTTTATTAGACAATAGTACAAAGAAATTGGAGATAAATGACAAAAGAAACCACAGAAACAGTATAGCACATGGAAATTAAATAACAACCTCCAGAACCACCAGTGGGTCATAGATGAAATCAAAGAAGAAACTAGGCAGTCTTCACAATTAAATGATAATGCAGATACAGCATACCAGAACATATGGGGCACAACAAAAGAAGTCGTACTAAAGGAAATTTAAAATGGTGAATTCTTACATGAAAAAAAATTAGTAAACTCAAATAAACAAACTAATTTTGAACTTCATACTTGTAGAAAATGAATGAGTTAAGCCCAAAGCTCATATGAGGGAGGCAGTTATAATATTTAGAACACAAACTAATGCAATTGAGACAAAGAAAACATAAATCACTGAGTTGACAAGTTGGTTCTTTGAAAGATTAAATAAAATTGACAAAATCCTAGCCAATCTTATCAAAAGAGGAAAAAGAATCAAATTCATGAAATTAAGATTGAAAAGAGTAAACCTATCACAGATCTTGAAGAAAACCATAACATCATCAGTATATACTGCAAGAAATTTTATTCTACTAAGATGGAAAACACAGAAAAAATGAACAGTTCCTAGATACATATAAATTAATAAAGGCTAAATAAAGAAGATATAAAGATTCTAAATAGCCCATTATGAGTCAACATAACTGAAGATGTAATTAAATATCTATCAACAACAAAGCCTAGGACCAGATGTGTTGACTTCTGTAAGAAACCTAGTGCAGATCTATTGCCACTGTTTTTCAAACTCTTTCATGAAAGTGGAAAGGAGGCAATACTCTTCAGGTCATTTCCAGAAGACAATATTATCCTGATACCAAAACCAGAAAAAGACTACCAAAAAAGAAAGAAAGAAAGAAAGAAAGAAAGAAAGAAAGAAAGAAAGAAGAAAGAAAGAAAAGTTCTACAGTCCAATATGCTTAACAAACCTAGATTCAAAAATTCTCAGTAAGGGGGCTGGGGATTTAGCTCAGTGGCATAAGTGCCTGCCTTGCAAGCAGGCAGTCATAAGTTTGATCCCTGGTACTGATAAAAAAAAAAATTAAAAAAAAAATCCTCAGTAAGATGCTGGAAAACAGAATGCAGAAAATTACCATGAAGATTATACATCATGAGCAACTATGACTCATCTCAGCAATGCATGGATGGTTCAACACACACAAATCAATAAATGTAATACTCCATATTAACATAGCCCAAGATAAAACATCATGATCATCCTAATAGAAACACAAAAATCATTTGACAAAATCCAACACCCATTCATGCTAAAATCCCACAGAAAATTGGACAGTCTTTATCTCAATGTGATAAAAGCCTTGTATAATGAACCAAAAGCCAACATTATACTAAATGGACAAAAATTGAAATCCTTTACTCTAAAATCAGACATAAGACAAGCATGTCCATTATCACCATTCCCATTCAATATAATTCCCATTCAATATAATACATTATCCAGAGCAATTAGACAAGAGAACAAAATAAAATGGATAACACAGGAAAATAAATTAAATTATCATTATTTGCAGATGACATGATATTCTACATAGAAAGTCCCCAAAACTTCACCAAACAACTTCTAGATTTATTAACCAAATTCTGTCTTATAATTGTATAAAAAGTCAACACACTCAAAATCTAATATCATTCTTATATACAAATATGAACCTCACTGAGAGATAAATTAAGGAAATCGTACCTTTTACAATAAATTCAAAAAATTGAAATATTTAAGAATCAAACAAAGAAAGTAAAAGATCTCTACATTGAAAACAGTACTCTGAAAAAGGATATCAAAGAGGACATCCAAAAATGGAAAGATACTTCTTGCTCTTCTGTAGAAAGAAGCAAAATAGTGAAAATGGCCACACTCTCAAAATTGTTATACAGTTTTAAAGCAATCCAAATCAATGTGTAAGTAGCATACCTCACAGCACTAGGGAAATCATTTCTAAAATTCATTAGGAGCCAGAAGAAACCTAGATGAGCAAAATCAATTCTGGGCAACAAAAGGCAGGGGTCATCATGATCTCTGACTTGAAATTACACTACTGAGTTATAAAATTGGGGAAATAATGACTCTTGCCAAGAAAACTTAGTTCAAGACATTTGTTTCAGAGTCTAGTGCTCTCTAATCAAACATATAATTAATATATATTTATGTAAATTTTATCAATTTCAACAAAATTAATGTGAGACAAGAACATATATATATCAATTTGTTTATTTTTATGTAAATAGATATCACATTCATTTATACATCCAAATTAAAATCTGCAATTTGAAAGTCAATTTCATCTACTGTAGTTAGAGACCACTTTACTTTTATATCAGGTTAAAATTTAAGCAGAGATTAGAAAAAAAAAGAAAAGGTAAAAGTGAGAAAAAGATTTAATATTAAATTCCATTTACATTTTCCATTTCTAATTGAAAATTTTAAAGTATCAAATAATAACATAGTTTGTTATAATTTCATAAAGATTGACATTTACTGAGTTCTACTACTTCATATTTTGGCTGGAATTATTTCCAACCAAGTGGAATTATTTACAACCCTTTGAGAATAATTCCAGTGAGAATCAATATGGCAAAGGCAAATTGGTCTTAGTCAGTTTAGGCTGCATTTACAAAGTGCCATTGACTGGATGGCTTTTAAACAACAGAGATTTATTTCTAATATCTCTCACAATTCTCAGTGTTAAAAGTCTGTGAACAGAATATCAGATTATCCAGGCCTTGGTGAGTGGGGAGGAAACAGGGAGGAAGAAATGAGAGGCTCCTGGAAGTTCATCTTGCTAAAATATTACAAATTTTCTATCTGAATTTTTTCATTGAATTGTAAAATTACTAAACACTAGATTTCAGTTCAAATTTTAAAGCAAGTAACCCTCTTTATAGGTCAGTTACTGTGCAAAATCTGGTTTAAAAAGCACTAGCATTTTAAGTAGGGAGACAGTGACCATGATGAGCCTTCAGTAGACTGACTTATAGAGCTGATTATGTTTCCTTGGATATTTTGAAGTTTTGCTTCCACTTCAGGGTCTGGAGTTGGGGGATCAGAAAACTGCTGTAAACAGTTAGATGGCTAATATTGTAACTTTTGCAGGTTATATGATCTCAGTCATAACCATTTAACTCTATTGCAAAATAACAGTGATTAAATAAACATGTAAGTGAACAGACAGTAGAGTGGTTTTTCTTAGGCTTGCATTTCTGATATCTGTTATAGCATAGATTTCTAGTTTATTTAGAAGTATAGGTACAGAAGTGTTGTTGGTTTGTTATTGTCCTTCTTGCATATAGTTTATTGTATTAGAAAGTTGAGAAGTTTAAGGAAGAGATACAGTGAGATGATGTGGGAGAAATCTATGTCCAGGCACTTTACATATTACCAAAGGACTCCTACAGGAGATAAAAATATGGAATCTCCTAAGAGAGGAAATTTGTCTCAGAAAAAGACTGGGAAAACCCCTAACTCAAGAGGGAGGGAAGGGCTAGAATAAAATATGTTATCTGCAATCAAAGAAAGTGTAAAATTTATTAAAATGTTCTGACAGTTTTAAACACTTGACATCTTGAGAGTACCACAGAAGTAAAGTGTTTTCTCACAAGTTTCTTCTCCTTCTGTGTGACTCTGACAGGATCAGAACTGCTATTAGTCTGGAGTGAAAAGAAGTTCGAGTGTGTGAAACAAAGAAAGGTCACCTAGGCCATTTGAAAATTATTTCACATCATGTTACAGTAAGTTTTCATTTCACTTACTTGGGAAATGCTTCAGAATAATCAAAATTTATGTAAGTCACACTGCATTTTCTGAAGTGTGCAGTTTGCTAATATATACTTCATCCATTTTTTACTTATATATTTTTACACTATATTTGGTCCATGCCAATAAATTTGTTTACAAGATTTTCTTACCCAGGATAGATTAGGAGCTGTCCATCTAAAGGAGAAGGAAGTGAGCAGTGAGATTGTTAGGTATAAATTAGAAAGAAAAAAAATTCCATTTTTAATAAACCATACATATAATCTTTAAACTAGCAAAAATCATTCAATTGTGCCATATTTCATTATTGACAAGTACTACAACCATGAAAAATTTAGAAAACATTATAGATACACTATTTTAAACATATAATATGATCTTTTGTGAAAGAATATTTTACATTTCATTAAAAAAACAGATTTGGGAGTTTCAAGATGGCAGACCTAGAGGTGGCAGGATATGGAGCCTCTCTGAGAGAGACAGCTCAAATGCCAGAATAGAACACCCTGGAAGACACAGACAGAGGGACATGGACTCTCTCAACCCAGAAAGAAACTGAAAGGAAAGAAACTGCTCAAATATGAGGTCCCAGGGCTACCATTAGAGAAGCTAAGATCGGCAAGCACTGCACTCTGGCTGAGCCACCTAAATTCGTGCCCAAGATCCACTTGAGCAGCTGAACCCACGTTGAAAGGACTGGCTTGAGCGGCCAGAGCATGGAGCTGAACAGCCTTGCATGCAGCTTGCCCAGACCCAGCCCTGAATGCGACCCACCCAGAGGCACCGTGAATTCATGCTGCAGCTGCACTGAGGTCAGAGGTCGGGGAGCCCAGTACTTCTCAGGGACCGGCATCAACATGCGGTGACTGATGGGAATGGGACCCTCCTGTGGGAAAGGGGCAACTAACTAGACAACATATTGGAGTTGGGCAGAAAGCACTGGCTCTGTAAGGAAGCAGCTTCAGTTGGTTGCTCCCTTCACAGATCAGATTGGTGGAATGTGCTTGGACTGGGCTAGGATGCAGTGGGTTGTCACAAATCAATTGGTTCCCTGAGGGCTGCGCTCACTGACACAGTAAAGGCCTGCAAAGGTCGACTGGCCTGGAGGGGAGGACTCAGCGTATACTCCCCTTGCTTGCACTTCACTCTCTGATAGCAGATGGCAGAGGGCAGAAGCCCCTAGCCTACATGCTCCGGAAGAACCCTAACCAACAAGAAAAGGGGCTGGGAATTACACTATACACTTGTATGGAAGAAACCAAGAACATGATGACAGGGAGAAATAAGAAAAATCCCCCCAGCCCCCAACCCTGAGAATATTGATCCAGGAGAGGTAAATATAAAAGAGATTGAGGGTAGCAAACATGAAATATCAAACACAGTGTCAGTGAACATAAAGAGATAGCTTCAGGAACTCATACATGAGATCAACACTGAAATATTAATTCAAGTTAAACAAGAGATAAGTAGATTAATAAAAGAAAGGCTGGGCATCTCTCAAGAAGACACAGATGGAAGAATGGAGGAACAAAAAGGAGCGAAATGTTCCATGAAGATTATAAAAAGCAGATTCAAAGAGATTACCAGCAAACTAAAGACTCCATAGAAAGTTGGCAAAACTGCCTGAAAGAAACCAAAGATAGACTATCAAAAATTGAACACAGGCTTGCAATGTGTGACCATGAAAGGGAAGATGTCTTAAAAATAACAAGGGAGCAGGCAGTAACCATTCAAAGGCAAGAGGATGATAAGAGGATCTATAACTTAAGAATAAAGCATGTGAATGATGTAGCAGGAGTCAAAACAGAAGAACTGCAAAGGCTATTCACAGAAATTATTAAGGAAAACTTCCCAAACATAGAAAAAGGAAATGATATGCAGGCATATGAAGCATAGAGAACTCCAACCACCTACAACCAAAACAGAGCTACAACCAGACACATAATAATCAAGATCCCAGAACTTCAATATAAGAACAGATTATTAAAAGCCATCATAGAAAAGAAACAAATCAGCTATAAAGGAAAACCCATGAAAATCATGGCAGATCTCTCAACACAGACCATCAAGTCAAGAAGAGCTTGTAGTGAAATAATTCAAGCCCTTAAGGAGAACAGTCTCCAGCCCAGATTGATATATCCTGCAAAACTCTCTCTAGAAATTAATGGAGAAGCAAGATGCTTCCATGACATAGAGGAACTGGGAGAATTTGTGACCACCAATCCAACCCTACAAAAAAATACTAAACAACATTTTAGAAAAAGAGAAAAAGAATATGATGATTTAATGAACAGTGGCAGAGAGGCCTCAGTGAATGAAGCAGACAGTGGAATGGAAGAGAAAAATAGACTACCAAAGGCAGAAAAATAGAATAGCAGAAATGAGGCAGAGAAGATTAGCTATAATCTCTAGAATAGAGGGCCTCAAAATACTAACAGAGAGAAACACAGGCAGAGTAGATGAGTAGACAGGGTCCAATGAGATGCTCTATATAAGGAGGCAGTGGGACCCAAAATAAGCAGTGCACCTTATGGGAGTGAAAGGGGAGGAATTGTCTAAAAAAGGAAGGCAGAGGATATTGTTAATGGGGTACCAAGATTTAAAATCTACATTATTCTCATCACTCTGCTTGGATGGATTACATGCTGTTCCAGTTTGTCTACATACACTAGACTTGAGGAAAAGGTCAGCTATCCCAAAAATAAGAGGACATAATGTAGTAATAATCCTTAATTTTCTATCAACTTCATCTGAAGCCCTGTATAACTTATACTGTCTTATTATGACTGACCTTATTTGAATCTGGTTTGTTAGATTGCTACTTTATATTGACTGATTTTATTCAAATCTGTTATGATTGATAACATCAACTCTAAGAGTATAGGCAACTACACTGAAGATGACAAGATTCACTAAGATACCCACTCTGGTTTGATTATTACTTGCTTTTGAAGTCTTACAATATCTCCAATGCTTTGTTTTTATTAATGTTGTTATATACTGCAGAGACATCATGGTAACCATTGTAGATCACCTTTTATTGTGGTTTTATATGACTTTTTGTTTAATGCTTTTCTAGGAATGGTTTTGTTTTGTCTTGCTTTGTTTTGTTTTTTCCCTCTAATACAGAAAGGATAGATATACATATAGAAACTCATGTATGTGTAGAGTTAATAAACAGTTTATGAGATCAAACTATATAAT
>PVJX010004911.1:0-14184 GCA_004027295.1 Dolichotis patagonum
GGTTTTTTTTTTTTTTTTATCGGTACCAGGGATCGAACTCACGACTGCCTGCTTGCAAGGCAGGCGCTTATGCCGCTGAGCTAAATCCCCAGCCCCCATGCAGTCCCTCTCTAAGAGTTGCTGAAGTCCTAACGGTTTCAGCATTGCTGAAAAGTCCGAGTCCCAAGTCTCCTCTGAGATGTAGGGCAAATGCTTACTTTTGAGCCCCTGTACAAATGCAAAGTTAAATAATTCTAACATTCAATGGCACAAGATAGACATTTCCATTCCAAAAGGTACAAACAGGTATACAATGACTGGGACCAAAGCAAGTTCAAAATCCAGCAAGTCCTGTAGCTCCCCGGGCAGCACTGGAGGCAATCTGTGGCAAACAGTGAGCTCCAAAGGGCCTGAGTGACCCCACCCACATGGCTCTTCTGACAGTAGTGGTTCCCAGGGCTTCTCTCTTGGGTGCCCACTGCTTCCCCCTTGTAGTTCTCCTCACATGATTTACTTCCTAGGCTTCAAACTTCTGGGGCCTCTATGAACCTTTGGTTTCACACTCACAGCCTTTTACACCCTGCCTTCTCAGGGGCACAATGCTGCCAGGCCTTCTGAATTCTGGGTGGAAGCTACTCTGATCCCACAACTCTACCATTCTGTGTTCTTACCCCACAACTCTGCTATTTTGCATACACCTAAAACCAGCTGCATGAGTCCAGCTGAAGACCTAGAGCCCATGGCAAATGTCTTCCATGAGCCCAACGGGAGGCAGAGAGCCCATGATAATGTCTCAAGCATCTACACTGGGAAGGCCCAAAGGTCAGTGGTGGGAGCTAGAAAGTGCTAGAAAGTGCACCAGTGGGAGGGAGGATCTATGCCAGCAGCTGAGGGGTCTGCACTGGAGCCAGGAAGTGATGCTCAAGGTGAGGACCAGAGCTCCCCTGAAAACTGCAGCCATCCTTAGCAACAGCAGGGACTCAAGTGCCTCTGACGATGAGAACAACTGGGTTCTTATCAGACAAACCAGCATGACAAGCTTCTCTGGGAGAATCAGCAGCACCCATTCCCTTCAGTTCTCTTTATGCTACTAGCAATAATCCTCAGGGGGGTCTTCCACACCCAGCACCAGGCTGATTCAGTTTAGCTGGATATTGTTACAAGTTGAGCATTAGTTAATCCATTGCAATCCATCTTTGGTCAACTTGATAACCAAACATATGTCCTTAAACCATAGTCTTCGGTGGCAGATTTGTGAACAGTTAACATGTCTTACTTTATTCAAATTTACAATGATATAGCAATTACATATATACAATTCTTACTGCATTCATTTCCACACCAAAAGTAAAATATTCAAAGGGTGATCAAAATTTAAGGTTTAAACCACAATGCTTTGACTAATTAACCTGGCAACAAATATATATCTAAAAACTACATTAAAACCACATTAAAAAATTATTACAATCACAATCCTTGCTTTGCATTAATTTTAAACAACAGGCCTGGCAATCCTAAGAAACAGGATCTCCTGCATGTCAGACACACTCTTCCCTCCAGGTGAAAGGCCTCAGGCCATATTTCATGGCCCTGTTCCTTCCCAACAACATGTTCTCCTCTGTGTCACCCTTGCAACCCACAGCTCCACTGGAGCCTTCTCTCTGGCCAAAGGCTTCAAATCACCCTACTCGATCCTCACTTTTAATTTCCTACAGTGATTGATCTGAAAGCTGTCAAGTGTATCCCTGCCACCGTCCCAACAGTAGGCTGCCTCTAAGTTTTTCTGACACCCAGGCAGTATCTCTAAACACAAGCAAAATGCAGACCAACTCCCTGCCAGGGCACCACACACACGCCCTGGGATCCAGGGCAGCGCTTCCCGGTAGGAGCCTCCTGAGCCTCATCCTAACCGGCAGCATCTCCATGAGCACTGTGATTTTCCAGGCTCAGACCAGAGTCTCCAATATGGTTTATAATGTACAGGGGCTGCCTCTTCAGCCAGCCTCTCAGAACCTTTGCAAATTAATTCCCAAGGCTCTTATGCCGCATGGCCTGGCAACATCATAGCAATGACTCCACTCTGCTGGTATCAATTTCTGTGTTGGTTATTTTTCTCTTGTTGCTGAGACAAAATACTCGATGCCCAAAATTAAGGGAGGGAAGGTTTATCTAACTCATGGTTTGTGGAGGTTTCAGTCCATACTCAGCTGGTTCTGAGGCAGGGTGGCGTGGCTGAGGGGCAACCATTCATGGCAGCGGAAGACAGCAAAAGCAACAAGAGAAAAGGGGGAGAAATAAGCCTTTCTTCCTTGTGTATGCAGGCTACCCACCCTCACTCAGCATTAAATAATGAACCAATCACAAACTCTAGATTCAGCCGCCTGTGAAGAGCCTTCCCCACCATGACCACATGAGGCTTAGGGCGATATCCAGACACAAACCATAGCACCTGGGATCTAGGCTGCTTCTGGAGCTGAGCTACTGTGAATCAAACTGCTATCAAAGTATATATGTATCTCTATAGTATAATGTCCATAATTGTTCTGGGAAGATACCCACGAGAGGTATTGCTGGGTCACATGGAATTTCTGTTTTTAGTTTTTTGGGGGAATCTCTGTACTGAATTTCTTGTGCTTGCATAGTGGTTGCAGTACTTTACGTTCTCACCAACACTGTAGGTTTCCTTTCTCCCCATATCCTCACCAAGATTCACTGTGCTTTGAGTTCTTGATGATAGCCACTCTGAGCAGGTTAAGGAGGAATCTCAAAGTTGTTTTGATTTGCATTTCCCTCATGGCTAAAGGTGATGGACATTTTTCCATGCACCTACTGGCCATTTATATTTCTTTTAAGACATATCTATTCAGTTCATTTGCCCATTTATGTGTGTGTGTGTGTGTGTGTCTGCGTGTATGTCTGAGACAGGCTTTCACTGTGCAGTTCAGGCTGGCCTTGAACTCACTTTGTGGCCCAGGCTGGTCTCAAACTTGCAGCAATCCTCCTGCCTCAGCCTGTTGAGTGCTGGGTTCACAGCTGTATACCTCCATGCCTGGCCCATTTGCCCATTTTTTGATTGGGTCATTTGTTTCTCAGGGTTAATTTTTTTAGTTTTTTTTTTTTTTCTTTTTTGGTACTGGGGGTCAAACTCACAACATTGAATTTGCCAGGCAGGCATTTATGCCACTGAGCTAAATCTACTGAGCTAAACCTCCGGCCCTTGAGTTCTTTATGTATTCCAGATTATAGTACTCTACCAGAAGAGTAGCTTGCAATGTTTTCCCATTCTGGAGCCTGTCTTTTCATTCGGACTATTTCCTTTGCTGTGCAGAAGCCTTTTAATTTGATGAAATTTCATTTGTAGATTCTTGATATTACTTACTGTGCTACTGAAATTCTAGTAAGAAGATATTTGCCTGTGCCGGTGGCTTCAAATTTTCTCCCTTTGTTATCTACCCGCAGTTTCAGAGTTTCTGTTTTTATGTCTAGATGTATGACCCATTTTGATTTTATTTTAATACAGAATGAGAGAAGGGGATCTCGTTTCAATCTTTTGCGTGTGGATAACCAGTGTTCTTAGCACTATTTGTTTGAGACAAGTTCTTGCTATGTAATTTTGGCTAGTTTTTATTTATTTATTTATTTATTTTTTGTTGGTACCGGGGATGGAACTCACGACCTCATGCTTGCAAGGCAGGTGCTTATACCGCTGAGCTAAATCCCCAGCCCCATTCTGGCTAGTCTTGAACTCCCAGGCTGGCCAGGAATTCATGGTCATCCTCCTGTCTCAGCCTCCTAAGTACTGGGATTTCAAGCATGCTTACCATGCCTGGCTTTAGCAACATTTGCTAAAGAGGCTGTCTTTTCTTCAGTGTGTGTTTTTGGCCCCTGTGTCAAAATCAGTTAGGTGTAGGTGTGTGAGGTTGTTTCTGTATCTTCTGTTCTATCCCATGAGTCTATGTGTCTACTTTTGGGCCAGGGCCACACTGTTTTTGTTACTATAGCTTTGTAGTAGAATTTTAAACCTGGTAGTATGATGCCTCCTGCTTTGATTTTTTTGCTCAAGAGTGCTTTGGTTATTTTAGATCTCTTCTGGTTTTATATGAATTTTAGAATTGTTCTTTCTAGTTATGTGAAGAATGTTGTTTATATTTTAACAGGGATTGCATAAACCTACTGAATGTTTTTGGTAATGTGGCCATTTTAGCAATGTTAATTTTGCTGATCCATTCTCTGAGTTCACTGAAGAGAAAGATTTGCACTGGTATTGTTTGGACAGTTGAATACAGATGTCTTGTGCTCTGGGTAAATGATTCGGGGATGACAATGCACAATGTGTATATCACTGTTACCCCCTTGATTGATGTGCTTTGAAATTGTATAGTAGTTTTTCCCCTTCTTTTTTCTCTTTTTATCTTTGAATAAAATGGATTTGAAAAAAATTTTTTGCTCATCCAAAACCAAGGGATGTATTCCCATTTTCTACTGTCTTCAGTTCCTTTCTTCACAGATGTGTGATTTTCATCATGGACACCTTTCACCTCCTTGGTTAGGATGATTCCTATTTTTTTTTTTGTTTTTTTCTTTAAACTATCCTGAATGAAGATCATGTCCTGGTTCCTTTCTTGGTGGATTCCTTATTAGTATGTGGAAACACTGTTTATGTGTTGATTTTGTATCCTGCCACTTTGCTGAATTGGTTTATCAGATCTAGAGGTCTTCTACCAGAGGTTTTTTGGGAAGGTCTTCTATGTAAATAATTATATCATCTGCAAAGAAGAATTGTTCGACTTCTTCTTTCCATTCCTGTCCTTTTTATTTCTTTCTCTTGCCTGCTTGCTCTCACTGAAGTTTCTAGTACACATACACTCACTAGGGCTGTCAAGTGTGGACACCTCCTCTTATTCCATTTAAGGAAGAGCTTTCAGTTTGCACTACTTAGTATGACGCTGGCTTGGGCTTGTCATATATGCCTTGTACCAGTTAAAATCCTTCTCTTCACTTATTTTCATCAGGGTATTTTTTATTTTTTAATCATGAAAGGATGTTGGATTTTGTCAAAGGCTTCTTCTGCATCTCTTTAGACGATCATGTGATTTTTATGCTTGGTTGTATTTATGTAACGTATTATAGTCATTGACTTACATGTGTTGAGTCATCCCCCATCCTTGAGATGAAGTCAACCTGGTGGTCACATGTGTTCTTTTTAATGAGTTGTGGATTCTGTTTGTAAATACATTATTGAGCATTTTTGCATCTATGTTCATCAAGGGTATTGGCCTACAGTCTTTTTTTTTTTTTTGTACCGGGGATTGAACTATGACCTAGCGCTTGCCAGGCAGGTGCTTATGCCACTGAGCTAAATCCCTGGCCCACAGTCTTCTTTTTTTATTGAGTCCAAATCCAATTTTGGTATTGGGTAATGCTGGCTGCAGCATCACAAAACCTCATAGCCTCAGATTCATGGTGATCCTTCTGTCTCAGCTTCCCACGCGTTGGATTTGGAAGCCTTTCTTCCTTTCCAGTTACATGGAGGAGTTCTGTCATTAGTTCTTTAAAGTTTGGGTGGAGGCCAGGGTTACAGCTCAGCCTAGCTAAGTATTAGGTCCTGAGCTTGATTTCTGGTAAAAGTTTGGGTAAAATTCAATGGTGAATCCCAAGCTTCTCTTGGTTTGTAGAATTTTAATTACTCTATGTTATGGCTTGTGTCTAAATGCCCCCTCCCCCAAGTCTCAGGTGGTCACAGAGATGGCTGGGTCTAGAGAGTGTGATGCTGAGATAAAGTGGCTGTGAATACTAAATTAGCCCAGACTGATTTGGTGTAGTTTTGAGTGTGGATAGTGGGAAGGCCCAGCCTGGGTTAAAAGCCTGTGACTTAGATACAGTATAAGGGACAGAAAGAGGGCTGCTGTCCTAATTTGCTTTTTTGATACTTCGCCTCTTTGTGGCCTTCTGCCTGCCAAGACCTCCTTCTCTGTGATGCCCCTCTGCCGTGCCACCCTGCCCTGGAGCCAGCAGACTACGGATTGAGACCTCTACAAACTGTGAACTACAATAAACCTCTCCTCCTTTAACTGTGGGTGTCAGATATTTTGTCTCAGCAATGAGGAAAGTAACTAAGACACTGCATTTATTTATGTATACATTTACTTATTATTTTTAAAAATTGTATCAATTTAATTACTTGTTATGAATGACTCTGGATTTTTGTACCTTTCTGATTCACTTTTGATAAGTCATATGTGTCTAGAAATTTATTTCTCCTAGATTCTTCAACTTATTACAACATAAGTTTTCAAGATAGTTTCTAAATTTTGCTCTTTAT
Source organism: Dolichotis patagonum (assembly GCA_004027295.1). Classification (NCBI taxonomy): domain Eukaryota; kingdom Metazoa; phylum Chordata; class Mammalia; order Rodentia; family Caviidae; genus Dolichotis; species Dolichotis patagonum. The sequence continues at coordinate 6,302 of PVJX010004911.1, forward strand.
TTTTGACACAAGGCTTCCTTAAGTTGCCCAGGGCAGCTTCAAACCTTTGATCTTCTGCCTCAGTTTCCACTAGATAGGGTCGTAGGCAGGCACCACCATGTGCAGACTAACCAGTTTTAAATCCAATCACGTTAGCAGTGTGCATTCTCTCACATTCAGTATTGATTGAGCATTTTCACTTTTTACAATTTGTACTGAGATTTAATGAAAAATCAGAGGAACCCTATGCTTGAAAGATTCTAATAAATTTAAACAAAAACAAACAAAAAGTCCTAGCTGTCTCTGCTCAGGCCACTATGGCTGCAGGGCACTAGGCAGAGCCCTGGGGAAAGGGCAGGGAAGGTCCCAAGGGAAGCGCTGCCTTCAAGGAGCTGCAGTTTGTTGTCTCAGTGGAAATCGCACTGTCCCTGTGGCCCTGCTGGAGGAGCTGCAACAGGGCATTAGGTCATTCTGGGTGAGCCCAGCTCCTCTGGCTTCCTTTTTTACGCTCACCTCTGGCCACGTTTCTTTCTGCAATACAGGGCAACAGCCATGCCAGGTGCAGCCTCTGCGCTTGGACTTCATGGCCTTTAAAACTTTGGGCCTAAATAAGCTTCTTTTTGAAAAATAAATTATCCAGTCTCATGTACTTTCTCACTTTCTCTCTCTCTCTCTCTCTCTCTCTCTTTCCATCTAGTCTCTTGAAGCAACAAACTGAGACACAGGGTCTGAAGACCTCACAGCCACCACCGGGACAGTGCTGTGCAGTCCCCTGCCCTCAGGGCTCACACTCTGGCCAGGAGTCTGAAGTCCCCTGGGCTGCACCCTGGGAGCAGCCAGTCTTCTGTGAACACTTCCCACGCCTGCCCTTGCAGTAGGAAGTCCCTAACTAGACACAGTCTTATTGTTCTCTTACCTTGATGCTGTTTTTCTCCAGCAGGTCACAAACTCTGGCACCTGAAGAAAAAGAAGAAAAGTAAATGATTAAACAGAGCACTGAGGGTGGGGCTGTGGGCCCAGCAAGCCTGGACGGGGTTGAGCCATCTGTGGGGAGCCCTCCCCAGGACCCTGAGCCTGAGTGAGCTGGCCGCAGAGACCTTGGCAGCGCGGTTGCTAACCGGGGCTTTTCCTTCTCACGCAGCCTGCTGATGCCTCTATGCTGGCAGAAGCCCTGGTGTTCTTTCCACCCTGGCCCAAAACCTTGTAAACAATTCACTCGTCTCCATTAATATAGCTGGATTAATTTCATGTTTATTTGGCAGCTACTTATAGAGTACATACTGCATGCCAGGCGCTTTCATAGGGTGCTAGAGACACAGCAGTGGACAAAACGACCTGCCCTTGCGCAGTCTGGGGTCTGTTAGGAGGCACCAACAACTAACCCAGGAAAGACACACTGCACATACAGTAGTCAGGTACGGTGCATGCCATGGAAAAAGCAAAGCAGCAGAAGTCAGGGGAAGGGGAGGGTCAGGAAGGAGTGCAGAAGCTACTTTTTGTTCTGATTTGTTTTATGGTTTTGAGAAAAGGGTCTTGCTGTATAGTGTAGGCCTTGAACTCATGGTGATCTTTCTGCCTCAGCCTCTCGACTGATGGAATTACAGGCAAGTGATACCATACCCAGCCTTCTTGAAATTTTAAAACAATTTTTTTTCAAAATTCTAAATAGTGAATCCAATGAAAGCAAGAGATCTAAAAACGTAAGCTGTGAAGTGAGCCCAAGGACAGTGTATGTAGGAGCTGAGATGCAGCCAGATTCTAGAAAGAGCCAACGGGGTTTTCTGATGGATTAGAGGACACAGTGGCGTGAAGGAGGACTCCGGGATTTCGGCCTAGGCACCTGGGAGGATGGGGCTGCTGCTTTCTGAATGCCCATGTCTGCAGGGGGAGCACGTCTGGGAGGAAGCTAAGGGACCCAGCCTGGGGCACGGTAATTTTGAGCCACCTTGAAGGCGCGCAGCTGGGTACATGAGTCTGCAGTCTGGGGGGGCGGGAAGGTCGTCCAGGCCATCTCGAGGGATGTTGTCACTGGCAGTGTGGATGTCCACAGCTCAGCAGGGGAATGGGAAGGACTTGCAAGTACAACAGTGGGGCACAGGGAGTAAGCAGAGGGCAGAGAAGTCACGTGGATTTGGCCTCCTGGAGTTGTCTGCCCCTGGTTGTAGCGGATTCAGCGGAATGGCTGGGGTGGATACTTGCGTGAGGAAAGAAGCTGAGGCTGTGAGTAGGGCTGGGGTGGGGTCGGGAACACACAGACGTGCCTGGTCTGGACACAAAGGGGACAGGGATCCTGAGACCAGTCCACTCCAGTTTCCTCGAATGTGGAAGGCAGAGCACGAAGCTGGCTCACCCGCGCCTGGCAGCGGCAGCTCCTATTGCTGATGCGCAGCCAGGGTCTCCTGGTGGCCAAGCTTTATCCGTTTCTGTCCCCCACAAGCCAGCTCTCTCTCTCCCCACTCCTGGATCCAAAGGATGCTACTCCCCTTTCTCATGGCCACAGGCAGCCTTAGCACAGACACTTGCAGTGTGGGGTGTCTGAGCAGCGTGACCTGACCTGAGCCCCCGCCCTGACGGGAAGTTGGAGGGAGCAGGACTACGTGGTCCTGTTCTCAGGGAGCTGGCCTCTGATGAAGGAGACAGATAGCCACCATGCGGACGGACAAGCAGACGGGTCAGTTCAGATGCCTGCAAGCGCTACAAGGCAATGCTACGGGGAGCAGGGAGGCCCTGGGTCAGCTGGGCCGGCTGGTAAGGGGACATCTCTGGGAGATGACACTTGGGGCAGGCCTGGGCCACTGGTTCTCAGGCTGGCCCTGCGCCTCTGTTCCCAAGCTTTGCCAGCGATTTCTGCGGCCTCTGCCTTCCAGGAAGGAAGCTGGAGCCAGGGCCATTGAGGTAAAGAGACAAAAGTGAACCTCTCTCTACGCACTGCTAGATCTCCTCCCCTGCCATGATTACAAAGGACATGTACTTTTACTGAGGAGATTGGGAAACGTAGAAAACAGAAAGACCAGTCACAACTCTACCACTCAGAGATAACTGCAACTGCGGGTCCTTCCGGACAGTTTCTATACATATACACATGTATTTTTATTTTTTTAAATAAATGTATTTTTAAAAAGTGGTATCATGTGCATTGTGTTTTGTGACCTGAATTTTGACTGACTTACTATAAAGCGTTCTTCTCAGGTCATTTTCTTCTACGTGATGATACTTAATGGTTGCATAGTATTTCACTATGAGGTTTCTGCAGTGCTTAAATCCCTAACATTGGCCAGTTATATTGTTTCCTGTGATTGCTACTGTAAGAAAATTCCCTGATGAACAACGTATCTTTTCTCTTGATGCAGGGTGTGAAGGTTGCGAATCTTAGCTTGCTTCCTTTTTTTCTTCTTCAGTACGAGGGATTGAACCCAACGCCTTGCTCCTGCCAATGCCATACCACTGAGCCACCTCTCCAGTGCCCCTCCCTGCCCCACTTCTTATTTCTTTTTTTGGTACCAGAAATTGAACTCAGGACCCTGCACTTGTCAGGCTGGTGCTATGCTGCTGAGCTAAATCCCTGGTTAATATTTTATTTCTAAGATGAGGTCTTGGTAAGTTGTCCAGGCTGGCTTCAAACTTAAACTGTCCTGCCTCAGCCTTCTGCATAGCTAAGATTATAGAAATGTCAGCCCCCAGCGGGGTGCCGCTGACCTCAGCAGAGGTGACCCAGCACCAGGGAGGGCGGCGGCTGAGCCCCCATCACAGGGAGCCATTGAACGAGAGGCTTGTTTAGTCCTTGAAGCAACCCTGGTCTTCCTCCGAGGGCTGAGCTGTAGGAAGACAAGAGGCCCCTCCCATACCCAGACACTCAGGGAGTTCCCCTCCTCAACCAGGAAGTAGGTGTCCCTCTCCGATCCTAGCAGGAGACCACTCCTGGCCCCTTGGGAAAATCCCTTTGGCTCCTCCCTCCCTGGGAAAAACATCTCAGAGGTCAAGCATGGAAGCAGCCTCAGCAAGCGTCCAGGCTGCTGGCACCGGGCCGTGGGGAGCTGGGCCTCTACAATGGCAGCCCACGTGTGGGTCAGGCTTGCTCCTCAGTCCTCGGGCCTCTACAATGGCAACGCGTGGGTCAGGCTTGCTCCTCAGTCCTCGGAGGTGCTGCCAGGGCTCCCTCCATGCTCTCTGGGAGCAGAATGTTCTGAAGGCAAACAGGCCAAGGAGGGTGTGGCAGGAAAAGCACCAGCTTGCTAGCTTTGAGAACCAACAATAACCTGTGTCACCTCACCCCGGGTGAGGGACCATGTGTAGAAGACAAGTGCGAGCAGCGTCTGTTTTATTTACTCTTACATCTGTAATGCTCAGCACATAGTAGTTGCTCAGTAAATACTGCATCAGGTCAGTGTGATGAACTTTTGAAGCTTTAGTTGGTTCATCTTCAAAATAGGGAGGACAGTAGCTGTCACTCAGGTTTGTGTGAGGACTAAACAAAACATGGGGGTGAAATACTTGGGTGTCTGGTGCCTGACAAATACTGAAATCTGAAATCCCGTAGGGTTAACGTCCAAAATGCCTCCTGCCTGGTTGATTTCCAGGCCTGTGCTCTGTTCTATTCTCTTGCAAAGGGGGAGGTGAGGAGGAAGTGGCCAATTCACAGATCCCTGAAGGAAAAGGTGGGCAGAAGTCCAGACAGAAGGAGGCCCTTGGGGAGCCAGCCCAAGCTCCACCGTCTTTCTGTAGATCTTTGTGTATGTGACACCTGTGACCCCAGGGGCCTCAACACTGGCCAGGCTGGGACAGGCAGATGGAAGTGGGAGCCCGAGCTCCTCTTACCAGTGTGAACCCTGTCAGCACTGAGACTTGGGGATCCTTAGTCCAGAGTGAGTTTTATGGCGCCAGCAGCAGGCGTGGTGGCTGCTGGCCACCTGCTGTGGAGCCAGCCTGAGTCCAGCTGTGGGGCAGAGACCATAAACTCTGCGTTTACTGGTTTCTGTAAGCCCAGCATGCCTGAGGTGGCTGCCCTGCGTGGTGAAGGCTGCAGGAGGGAGGAGTCAGCTCCCTGCATCAGGGAGGTAGAAGGAGGAGCTGGCTAGACCTTAAGCTGGGGATGTGAGGGGCAACAGGGACCAGGCAGGAGGACGTCAGTGACAAGAACTGCTTTGGTCTCCCTTCCCCTTATTAAAGTGCATATGTTTCTGGAGGGCGGTGCATGGCTGATTCATCTTTCTGTCCCTACCGCAACCTGTAGATTGTCTTGTAGACTTAATACTCAGCAAGCGTGGCTTATTGGCAGTGACTGGAAGCCAGTAAGGAGGATGACAGATGACAGATGGCCTAGGCCTGGGTCATCAGGAAAGGGTCAGGCCCGCTGATCCAGGTGTCTTTATCAGAAAAGGAACAATGACTCCTCCCTTGTATATTCTCAAAGTGTATCTCCCACATGGGGACCAGCTCTCCCTGTTTTAGCCAAAGAAAGACCACTGGAGGAAATTGCCCAGGTCCAGGTGCTTCCCTGGTGCCAGGAAGGGACTGGGTGTTGGTGAAGCCTTCTTGCCCCCAGGAATCTGGGGACTCCTTAGCCCACAAGCAAGAAAACTACAGGCCATTTATCTCCTTACTGAGAAGAAAGCTGCTGTTCTTGCCCGAATGGCCAGAGTGGCTAAGTCCTCCCCCGGTTGCCATCCCCATTCCACAACAACTGCATGACTACAAATAATCTCGATGGTGCATACTGAAAATAGTGCCTCGCTTCAGTCCATGTCTATCAGTATAGATGCTGTCTCCACTGGCAGGCTGTGAGGTCAGCTAACCCTAACCCTAACCCTAACCCTCATGGAACCGAACGCACTGTGACTCTATCACCTGCCAGTCTGTGTAGCTTCTGGCTGAAGGCACCCCAGACCCAGGAGTGGGCTGGCTACCCCCAGGCCTGTCTACCCCCAGGCAGTTACAGACAGTGGAGCAGGGAAGTTGCTCCTTTCCTTCCATTTAATTCAAAAGAACAATTTACACTTGGATTACTCCACCGCCATTGTCCTAAGAGAGGTAGACAATAAAATAACAAAAGCCCAGGAGCTCTCACCACGCCTTAAGCAAGAGCACAAACACCTTAGATCTCCTAGCTTGACCCTCTGGTCATCCTGACCTTACTTCTGCCCCATTACAGGCTCATAAATATGCATTACATCGCATAATCACAATTAAGATTGCAGTGAGTCCTGGGATGAGCACGCTGCTGTGAGTCCCTAAGATGGCTCAGCACCCTGTCAGTCATTCCTGTCAATCACACCTAGAGACTCAGAGAGAGGCACCTGAAACAGAGGTGTCCAGCCTTGAAATTCTGAAAGCTGCTGGGGATTTACCTCAGTGGCATAAGCACCTGCCTGGCAAGCGCAAGGTCATGAGTTCGATTCTCGGTACAAAAAATAAAAATAAAAAATAAAAAATAAATAAATTCTGAAAGCCTGAGCTATCGCCCCACTTTATCTTGTTGCCACTTTTGACCCGTGTGCAGTGCTTTTCTGCTGCCCCGGCACCTTTCTTGGCCTGTGCTGTACCTTTGTTGGCCCAGCTGACCCTGAGCACACCTTTCTGTGATCTTCAGTAAAACAGGGCTGCTGACTACTTGCTACCAGGTGTGCGCTTGGCTATGCTTTCCTTCTCATGCACAGAGCTTGTGCTGTCACCGGTCCATTCAACGGGAACATCCGCCAAGGCCCTAATCTGAGCCTGAAGAATCAGGTTTAAGCACCTCAAACAGCACTGGTCCACTGCACTGGTCCGCCCCTCCTCCACCCCGCCCTTTGCTCGCTTCGCCTGGGGTGAGACGCGATTGCCAGCACAAGCTGTCCTTGGCCTTCGCCTGTGGCTCTCTAAGTGTAGTCACCAGAACAAATTGAAGTTTATTGGTCTGCTCATCGATGTCTGTGCTTTCTGTATAACTCTTAAGTAATCTTCACACTACGTGACATCGAAGTTCACACTACGTGACATCGAAGTCTAGAGAACACAGAAATAGTAACAGAAACGCTTAGGATTAAGCAACACAAAGGCGTAAGGAGAACACCCAAGGTTGCGTGTGAGAGAAGGCCTGCAGCTGGTCCCAAGGGTGTGTCCCAGTGCATGTGACAGGAGACACCGGTCTTGCTCTGTTGCAGGTCAATGGGTGCTGTGCCCTCTGATTCTGCAGATGGCCCAATGTTTCGGGGCTGTGCCAGATGCTGGGCATAGCTCTGCAGGGTTCAGAGGAATCTGGCTAACGGGCTGAGGAGGAAGACCACCCTTTTGGTGTGTGGTAAACCGGGGTTCAGCCCCCAAGCCCTTAGCACCTGCTCCTCTGTGCCAGGGCCTGCAAAAGAGCAGGGCTGACACTTGTCCAGCTGGCTCACAAAGGGGAAATTCTCCCCTCTCCACCACCCGCAGACAAAAGGAGCTTCGCGTAACAAGTGCTGGCCTAGAGACAATCGCTAAGCTTGGTTCACTGTGCTGCATCACTTCCAAAATCCCCTCTGATGCGTCTGGATGAGCTCTGGAGCCAAAAACTTTCCCTACGTTTCCCCCAGTGTAAGCAGAACAATACCCTGAGATCACAAGCTGTGTTGTAAAACTGACTTCCCCAAAGAAAATAAAAGCGCTCTCCATCTCACGGTTTTAGGTTTATGGTCTGGGATGACAAGCCCTTGCCTTCTGCGGGGAGGTTGTGGGATCAGGCCAGCGGCTCCCACCACCTTGCCCAGAGGATGCCACCCCGCCGGCTGGACACAAGGAACCAGTGCCTCCTCCAACACAGCTGGCGCGCATTCCTGGGGGCTTTGTCTCCATCCAGCTTCTGGCTGGGTACATAAAGGCACAGCACCCCATCCCCTATGTCAGAGCTGTGTCACCGCCCACGGAAGGACAGGCAGTGGGCACAGTCTGCAACC